>RJWJ010044050.1:0-12325 GCA_004363605.1 Indri indri | reverse complement strand
ATCCCTTTTGAAGAAAGGAATGTTATGATTAATAGTTATGAAACCTGAATGTTTAAAAGAAAAATTAAACTTACAACACTATGCAACTTTGCCATAGTCACCTTTCACATGTATTTTAACTATCAATGCATTTGATTTAACAGTCAGTTTTATCCACCCTACTCCATTCACGTCTTTTAAGGAATCTCTAATGTACTCATGGAATCTGGTTGTCTATACCTAAAACTTCATTTAAGAAATCAACACTAAATTATCGTTTAGATTGTTCTAGGCATTTAAGACAGAAATCTGGCTTCTAGGCAATGACAGTGGATTTCAAATTTGTGCAAACCACATCATTTTCTGTGAAACGAACAGTACCCAGCTGAGTATGAGTAACCTGATAGCCATGAGATCCCCCTCGGTCAATTTGATTCCTCCGAGGCAGCAGGTTATCGAAAATTGAGCCGAGTGATGTAATATGCTTCCCAGACATAGTGTTATGAGAACAGCATAGAAGATTTCAATGAGACTCATTATTTATTCATCACAAGATCCAATTTGCGTGTCATTTTCACTGACAGAGTATTGAGTTAACTGGTTGAAATTCAGTGCTGATAGAGTATTTTATTCTGTACTGTAAAAAGGAGCCTTTAATTTTTTTTTTCTTTCTGTACAAAGAGATTTTGTACTCGTGGCCATTCATAGTAATATCTGAACATTGTTAAGCAATGTTGGAAAAACGAACACAGGAGAAAGCCCTGAAGGACTCCCTGTTTCTCAATAGGACTGCATAATACTATGCCAAATATTACTCAGTGAGAAGTAAATTACTAATCTTCAGAAAATGCTTTTTATTTAATGCTAAAGAATGACATACACGCTAATAAGAGACACACTCAATGAATGTGATATAAAACTCAACTTCTGTGTCTGATTCTGTCCCATCACCAAAGGAACCCTTCCTCAGGGTTAGGGCACAAAAGGACAGTCCCCACAAGTGGCTAGATAGAGCCATCCAAATATTCCTTCCTAGGCTTCCTCCATAGACCAAAGTGCAAGCACATTTAAAAACCATGCATTGTCACCAAACATTTTGGGAGCTACAACATACCTTAAAAAGGCTCCTACATCACTATACATAGTAAGTGGTCTCAATCTACCTCTGACTCATTTTCCTCTGTAAACTGTATGCACTCTGCATACTCAGTGGTCCCCAGTGATTTGCTGTAAGTTTCCCTCTGTGTATTGCTCATGCTGTATCTTATACTCTTCCTCACCTCTACAATTCTAAATGCCTATATCTTAACTCTCCTTTGAGGCCCCGCTCAAACGTCTCTGCCCTAGAAGGCTTTTCTTGATCCCCTCAGCTGAAAGTACCTCCTCTTTCTCTCGACTCCCAATGCCTTTCTCTCAGCACTCCCAACGCCTCCCCGCTTATCTCCCTTGCCTCTTTCCAGCTTGAATTTTGGGTCTACATTTATATGCACTATTCTCAACTTCATACTACTCCATCAAGTTCTTATGGGCATGTTCTCATCAATTCATCTTTGAATCCCCACATTACCTAATACCGTGCCTGGCACAAAGATGAATGTTTAATTTTTTAAATGATAATTTGTGATTAGATCACTGTTCCAAGTATTAACACTGTAATGCAGCAACCATTCTAGATGTTTGCAATGGTGTCGGCTTCCCAAATTTGAATTATTCAACTTGAGCCTAAACTGCATAGAACACAGAATCATCTTAAATCAGCTGAGCAAAGGAGCCAACCTGCAGGAATAAAATACCTTATTTATCTTTGACTCTATGAACTGTAAAATATTTTTGAGCCTCAACTTTGTGGTATTATCTGGTTAGCAGTGTTGGCAGCTGTTCAAAGTTTTATAGTACTACAGGTCATGAATATTAAATGCAACAAGTTTACTGGGAGGAAATCCAAATTCATTTGTAAGTGCATGACAAATAGCCCTACAGTTTCAATAAAGCTAGGAAATACTGTGATCAGAATCAGAGTAACTTGCTACATCTGGATTCTCACAAAGTCAAGTGTAGGGTAAATGAAGGGAACAAAGATCATAAAGTAGTAACACTACTTGGAGTGGCATAGATGTTGATTGAAGAAAATCAGAAACGGCAAATATATCGTATTTCATCCAGTGCAATCAACATGAGGGTCACAACTGGAACAAAACCACAACCTAGTCTAAAAACAAAGGGACAAAGCCATAAATGATAACAGATTCCATCAATGGCATCCCCAGCAGCTAATCAAATAAGAAAGCACATGTGCATTCAATATGCAAGTACCTGCAGGCTAAGTGTCTCCCTTTTTATGTTCTTCTATACATAGAGTCACACAAAACAGTCAGAAGTACAGAAGCACCACATTTAATATCTGTAGTGCTCACATAGTAATGAACCAAAAACCCTTAACAGAACAAACTGCCACCCTCAGAAATCACTCTTAAGATAAACCCTGTAAATGATTTGGTAATATGGGGTTATTTGTTAGTTTTGATCTGATCACTACATCTTAATTTAGAATCAAGCTTAAGCCATATTCAAGACAAAGGTAAACTTCATTCACCAAGAGCAACTTCTATCATTCACACCCTGCTTTGTGTTAAAAAATCTAGTTCTAGAAAGAGATGACTGGTTTTTTTTCCAAAAGTGACAATGCCTCCCATTTTCCCTTATAATAAAATAACCTTATCTTGTTTACGTGAAAGAGGCACACAATTTAATTTTAAGGAGAGTTTACCTAGATGATGCACATCGTGGAAGCAATTATAGCAAAACAAAGGTAGGCATCTTTAGAGAAATTTTTGAAAAGATCAAACCAAAAAGGGTTTCATTTTTCCAAATTATCTTGGGCAATTATTAGACTTGCTATGTTGACTTCAGATTTCCTTGTTTTTAAATTTTCCACCTGTAACTGAAAAAGTGATTATGAGGCTAATAAAGGGGGAAAAGATGTTTCCACATTAAAACAGTTAACAGATGTTAAATAAGCACAGAAAATGGCCACTAGGCAAGCCACGACTGATGTTGAGTAAGAAAAATGTTGCTTTTACTGATTTTATTACCCATGTACCTCCTGGGGTCATGGGAGGCTTGTAAAATATTTTGTGGGGAGATAAAAGTCTAGTATTTATTTGTAAGGCTAGTTTAAGTGTATTTCAAGGGTTCCCCCCCACTTTTTTTTTTGACCACATAAAACTAAGTAAGTGAAAGTAATCTAAGGAACGCTAAAACAATCATTTGGTCAAAGGTCAAGAAAATTTATTTTTCTGACATGCGTGTCTTCCAAACCCACCTTCCAGACCCCACTAACTCAGGGATGAAATTCCCATTGTACAGGATTTCACTTTAACGTTTCAACCATACTTTAAAAAGGTAAATCTTAAGTAAGTGTGAATTTAATAATTTACTAAGTATCTACTATATGCCAGATGGTATGCTATAGGCCAAGCATAATGTAGGAAACACATTAAACAGAATCCAGGGGCTAAAAGCTATTTTGAAACACTGATTTTTGTTCATACATATTTCTGAAGGTTTTATATATTTAGTATTTTCTGACAAATCTTTCTTACTACTGACAAAACTACTGTTTGTCAAAATTCAACCATATTATTTCATAAGTCATGTTACTTCTCTCAAGAAGCAGTTAAATGTGTTAACATTTTTAGCACCCTAAGAACAGTGCCTGGCAGATGTAAACACTGTTCATTAAATACTAAGTATCTACTGTACACCAGGTATTTATCTTTTCCATTCACTTTATCAAAGAAAAATATAGCTTACACATTTCCTTTGCAGAATTGCAAAAGCCCGACACATTATGCGGACGCGTGCATCATTTGTGTGAGTCTTATAATAGGAGTCCAAACTGGCCAAATTTAGCCAGCTCGAAGATTTTGTCTAGCCCAAACGAGGTTTATTTGTTTTTTAAGTAACCAATTTTTAAAAAACACATACACAGAAAAATTCAAGACTTCTGTCTTCTTTAAAAAAAAAAAAAAAATCCGTAAGCTCTACCAGACAGAAACCTGCATTTTCTTAACCCAATAACAGAGTGGGGAGGACAATGGTAGGGCAGGACTTCTAGTTCCCCACCATCCCTTCTGCATGGCCCTGGTAGGCATGTGAGTTTGGGAGCCAGTGTCTGATTCAATTAAGAGTTATAGAACCCAAACCACCGACACTGTGAAAAGAGAAGCTGAGTGTGTGACTGGTATGTATGATAAAAACATTACTGACCAAAGTATAAAAATGGAGAGCCTTGCCCCTCTGGTCCTAACCCTTTTGAACTTTAAGACAACCGCCAATTTTTTAGGTTTTAAATATTTGGCTGGTTCTCTAATTTGCATGATAGAGTTAAACATTTGTGTGCTGGAGTTTCCTGTTTCTATGTAAGTTCTATTTTGATAGGGCAAGGAAGTTTATTTCACCTGGCAAACAATGATAACTATGATGCAGCGTTGGTAAGGTATTTATTATAATATGATTATTCTTTTAAAGCTGAAAAGGACCTTCTTAAGTCTTTTAATTTACTTCCTTCCAAGAAAGAATCTCCTCTATCTTACCCCAAGAATAGAAATCTATGTATCTTGCAGACAGAATATGGAATTTTCCATTACTTCCATATGCAATCTACGCTAGTGTTAATGAGCTTCACAACAGTGAGATTCTAAATGAAGGTTTGTGCTTAGATCTGCTTACTTCAGCTTTAGTCAACTCCTAAGCAGCCCTTATTTCATATGCTGTTGAACAGCGTATGTGTAAAAACAACTAGAAGTTTATCTTAGGAAAGCGAAGGTTAAAAGATAAAGAATTACAATTTCCATCAATATTTCTTCTTCCTTCAACTAACACATATTAGGTGCTGTCCAAATACAGAACACTCCAGCTCACACTGAACACCCCACGATTTCATACAATCGTCATAACACTAGGTGAGAACAATAACTGCCTCCATTTTTAGATAAAGAAATTAGATTGCAGAATTAGCCCAGTGTTACTCAGCCTCTATGGGTCGATTCTATTCCACATTATTTTCCTTTCTACTGTGTAGTCATTTGACTTCACATCTGTTTGTTCTAATTCACACTTTCAGAGTATAGCAAAGAGATCACCAGACAGTCAGAAATGTGTGTTCTAGTCCTAGTGATTCTACCATTTTCTAAGTAACCTACACCTCTCTGGCTCTCTACACCTCAGCTGGAAATTAGGGGAGTGGCAAAGATGATGTCTACGGTTCCTTACAAATCTAGAAAGTCTGTTATCGCAATGTCTTTATTAAGCTCATTGGCCCCAAACCTAAGCATGACAGAAAGAACCAAGACGAGACAGCAACTCTCAGATGAAAGGTCTTGCTGCCTCCACTACCCTCCTTGCTGCTGCCCAGCCCTGCAAGCAGTGGTTGCCAGGAGAGTCCGGGCAAATATCCATTTGAAAACATCTCAGGACCCAACTTTCAACAGTATTAAGTTCTTTCTCATAGCACAGAGCACTTCGCACTCTCTACTCTTAGAAATTCCTTTGCTGGTGCCAGTCCTTATTTTCTTAAGCAGCAGTTACATGAGTAAGGTTGCCAGATAAAATATAGGATACCCAGATAAATTTTAATTTCAGATCAACAATGAATAATTTTTTATTATAAGTATGTCCCAAATATTATATAGAACATACTTAGAACAAGGAGCTCTGTAATAAGCAACTCTGCCCTTGAAAATAAGCTTAGAAAACGGAAAATGTCTCAGAAGAGGACTTCGAAAGATCCAAAAAGCAAGTCCTGAATCGACATATCAAAACAATTTTCTAATTCATGAGATGGTAAAATGGAAATTCTGTATAAGAAACCACAATGTTTCACAGGCTACCAACAGGAGGTCCTGACACAGCCAATGAGCCTGTGTCCTCAAACAGATCACAATCTTCGTAAGGACAAGGACATGAATTATACTTATTCTATTTGTATTTCCAGTAAAATAGGAAAGTTTGTTACTGTCGATGACACTGTTTTAGAAGAAAACAATTTATTCTCTCTTAAATCTCCTTGAAATACTGAAATAATTAAAATTGATTTGAAATTAAGAGCTTGACTTTCAAACCATATGTTGTTTTCAAGCATCAGACTCTAACCAGAGTTTTCTTGTAAAGTTTCAGCATTTAATTGAAATCACAAAGGAACTTCATTAAGCCCTGGATACTTGAATTCCAAGCAGAAAAAGGTTAGGCTTCCTGCCGAGCAAAAGCACTGCAATGATTACTCTGCCTACTAAGTGAAAAAATAAATCTCAATTTTCAAAAATAAATGTTCGCTTTTCTGTTTTTCTCAATTTCTTTCATTTCTTCCCAATTTTAAGTAAAGTTGGTAATTGAGGGGAGAAAGAGTAGTTAAAACTAGGAAAACTTAACAGTTACCTCACCTCCAGTATCCAAAACCATAATTCCTTCCTTGCATCCAAAAGAAAGGTGGGAGCTTGCCTAAAACACCGCCAAGGTTTGCGAACCCTGGCCAAGTTCAGTCTCTTATACTTAAAGTCAAAGCAAAGTTAAGTGTCAGCCGAGTGAAGGAGGATGGGGCGACGGGAAAGTAGGCAGTTTCTCAAGATGCCCAGTCCCCTCAACGTCTCTCCTTAACATTCTAGCAGAAAATTGCTCGTTCTCTTTAAGTGTATGGGGATCCTAAAATGCTTCTGTGACCTTCAAATAACATTGCATTGGAAACCACTAAGGGAATACAGAAGAAGGAATATTAAGCCCTGAGGCAAAGGTCTTAGTTGGCCTCTGGGAAAAACTTAATAATAACCACTTTTTATTTTGACTCTTCTATTCTTATACACTACAACAAGGAAAAGGTGAATATGATTCATTGTTTAAGAATTTGACTTCCCAGTGCACTACAGAGAAGGGTTGTTTTCCAAAGTCAACTCAGGAAGAGTAATATTAACAAACGGCAGAGGATTTCCCCTCTACAGAGTCTTCTAGCATCTAACTTCTATTATCAGCTGTGTTAATTTTACAAATACACGTTAAAGACAATTTATTGGATCAAAGAGAATTTGGGCAGAAACAGAATACAAAAAGGACCGTATTCTTTACAAGGCAAAATTATTATTTTACCACCTTTGAAATTATGAAAATAAGAAATCTGAGAAATAAAACATTCAGTGACTGACACCCTGCTTAGTAGAGAAAGGTCAAGAAGGACACTTCCACTTACCGAAGATCAAAAAGGAACTTATTTTAAATTCTGCTTGAAGAGGAACAGATTTGCTTTTTAAATGATGGCAAAGGACAAAGCAAGTAGATTACTCAGTAATCCAATGCTCAAGAGCCAACAATCACTTACTTTGTAAATGGTAGGTAATATCTGTTTCATTTTCAGCCTGTGAAAGACAAAGACATCATAAACTGCTGAAACCGCGAGAACAGTCACTCCTTGTTCCTTCCACAACATGCTGCATCCTGCACACAGTCCCGTCCCCAGGAACCAGCCCCAAGTCGTGGCTGAGTAGCCTCTTGTAGAACAGTGTTTAACGTAGCAGAGCAAGGAGAGGAGAAAGAAGAGACTGGCCCCGACATCAGCTCGTCCCACGATTCCGGCCACTGCCTCTGTGTGAATGGGATGTGAGGCAAACATCAAGCCAGCCATGAAGGTCCAGTATCCATCACCAAGGAGGATCTTGGAGAAGCTTGTGAAGAGACCAGTGACTGCTGCATGCAACAGGACATTGACAAGATGGTAGCTCCAGGGATTCAACCCTCCAATGGCATGGTTCAGGCGAAAAGAAAGAGTGCAGAGTGGCCGGTAGGACTTGTGGCTGCCACTGTGGGTTAGAAGAGTCCCCCAAAAATCATTGTAGAAAATGTGCGTCCATGGAGTTTCTGGGAGAAGATCCTGATTAGTCTTGATAGCACGGCTAAAAAACAAAATGTTACAAAAAAAGAAATCAAATGTAAAATACAAAAAGAAAAAAAAAAAGAAAAAATGACATTGCTAAGATATCACCTTCCTAGGAAGCTTTGTTGTTATGTGGCCTTGTGATGGGGGACTCCAGGCACACATAGGTGGAATTCAGGTCCCGCCCCCCTTAATGCTTACTAACAGCACAATGAGGCTGTCTTTCATTTCCTTAAAGACCTTATTCTTCATTGGAATGCAAATACCTTTGAAGAATAAAGGCAGAGTTCCTATCAATTGGTTTAAGCCTTAGAGTAGCAGTTGCCAAACAAATGCTCTAAAAATCACGTGCATGCTGCCTAAGAATGCATATTCCAGGTCCCAGGCTGATGTGAGGCCTGAAAATCTGCATTTTTAAGCAGCAAGACCCAGGTGATACTGGTGCAGGGTATACACTTAGAGCCAAAACCAGCCCCCTACTTGAAATAAGTTTTAGATAGAGTATCAGTGCCCAGAGCAGTGCTTCTCATACATACAAATCACCTGAGGATCTCGTTAAAAGGAAATCTGATTCAACAGGCCTGGGAGAAGCCAGAGATGCCATGTTTCTAACAAGCTCCAGGTGATGCTGATCCTTGGACCACATGTTGTGTGCAAGGGCCAGGAGAGCTGGAGAGGGTAGGAAGAATAGCTCTCCACCTACCCAGTGTTTCCCTTCCTCCTTCATTCTAGTAAACTTCAGCCTTTCCCATTTCTGACCTCACACACAACTTACTATTGTCTATGGAAATCATTGTGGTACTTCACTGTCTCCTGCTTTTGAGAATGAACAGTTCCAGTTTGCATGTCTGGTATTTCCAGACTTCAAGAAGAAAGGACCTACTATTTGCTGAGCACTTACTACACTGCCAAGCACTGTGCAGGTCTCCTTGGCTATCCCTTTTCACTCAACCCTGAGAACAACTCTGATGAGGTAGATATTATTATCCACACCTCTCGGGTGAGGAAGCTATGGTTGAGAGATTAATTAATAACCAGTCCAAAATCACAAGTTGAAAGTGTAGAACTTCATGGATCATGCTCATTCCACTATTCTGGGCTTCCCAAAAGCTCAGAAAAAGACAGAAACACCCCATGAAAATTAATAGCTATATTTATTTTGACATATGTGGAAGAAAATGTAATTATCCCATCAAAGCTGGATTTCATAGATATGTGCTCAGAATGAAGCTGTTAAAATTTAAAAGTCAGTGGAAAGATTTAAGGAACCAATACTACTGGTATATACAGGTAGGGTACAAATGTTGAAGGTGTCATGTGAATGATTTAGTTTGGAAGATCCCTGCCCTATGTCATTATTCTTCCCAGAAAACAGGGTAACATCTGGAGTCTCCTGTATCCCCAGTCTACCTCCTAGCTCTTTATTTACAGAACACAGAAGAGACACATGAGTTAGGAGGAAGAAGGAATGAGAAGTTCCAGAACTAGAAAACTCTTGCCTAGTCCGATAGCAAGGCTTTTTAAGGAGCTGTGGGCATCTGTGTGGCTGGAAAATATGTAATGGCATATTCTAATGTCATTCACCTTCCGCCTCTCCACCAGCTCTGCCTTCTGTTTCAAGGCAGGTGCGATCAGAGGATCTTCCATATGAATATTACCAAAAACCAGGTTAGAAAAGCCCTGGAATGAAGGGAAATATTCCTGAATCCGGCTCTCTCATTTATTGCCTAACTGCAAAAACAAGAGATTCAAACGGATTAAGCAAGCCATCCAAGGCTATATAACCAGTGAAAATGCAGAGTTAGTATTCCACTTGGGATCAAATGACCGGGCATGGTTTTCAACTGCTTCTCTAAATTATTTACCAATTAACCTCTCTGAGTTTCAGTTTCTGTGATACTAGTTTTACCTTGAAATCGTTTAATCAACACTTGTAATTGTTCATTTATCTTCTATGTGGAGAAACAGAACACTGCTTTGCAGATACAGAGTGCTCTGGACACCCTAGCGCAAATGGTCTCTCTGACCTGTTAGTTGCTTCTATTATTATACAAAGACTGGTGTATGATCAACAAAATGTCCCTTATTAAAGTCTGCTTCACCAATAACCTATGACGTTAGGTGCCTTTGGGAGTTAGAACTAAAACAGATTGATCAGGAGTTGATGATTTTGTACTATGTGCCAAACACCATGCTAGTCCTTTTACATACAATAGCTGTTAATATTTGTGAGAACTATTGACTTTTCTAGATGGTCAATAAAAAGGCAAAAAGACCTGTTAAAAATCATGTCTTGAAAATTACTCTATGTGGCAAGGATGGTTCATCATTCCCCAGTATCTAGTCTCCCCTTTTTCAATATCTAATAGGACTCCAATTTTTAACTGGGCACAGGGTCATCTTGAAAAAAGTTACCTATTTTCCCTTGATGCCAGATATGGTTGTATGAATAATTTCTGTCTACTACTTCCAGAAAGTGTCCTTAAAAGGAAAAGCTTAGCCTTCTTCCCCTCTACCCCTCCCTTCTCCTTCCCGCTGGGCGAACCACAGATGTAATAGCTGGAATTCCAGCAGCCATATTGGCCCATAAGGTGTCCTTAGGAATAGAAATCATGCATAACAGTAGAGCAATAAGACTGAAGAAAATTGAGTCCCTGTCACAGTAGACCATACCAGCCTTGGGCAAACTACCTCACATTTCTTGAGTATGAAAAATAAATTGTTATCTTTTGTAAACTACGATATTTTGAGTGTTAAGTACTGACAGCCAAACCTAGTCCTGAGCAAAATCCTTTGTTAACAGAAGACCCACTACATCACAATGAATTGATTTTCCATTTTGACTTTGATTTTTGCACGTCTCCGTGTATTGACTGTGTATTAAATGAATTTCCATATAAATTGGCTTTTAAAATATTAGAACCAGATGTTATTCTGGATCTATTAAAACACCCTGCTATGACATTCATCAAGAATCTAACCCAGAAGTAATTGCTTAAGACTTGATAGGTTATAATTAAAATTTAAAAGACATATGAAAAACTGTCAAACAGTGGTGTGAGAGAGAGCTGATTTCAAGCAATTCAGAACAAAAACCCAAGGGGCTTCAACTAGACATTAGCCTGGATATCAATGTGAATATCTCTAATATCAGCGCGGAAACCCTCATACCACAGTGAGGGCAGCGGAGAACTCGATGGCAGAGCATTCTGGGATGAGGCTTTGTCAAAGCAATGAGGAAAGCTGGAAAGTATATTTTGCTTAGGATAATAATTCACCTTTTCAGTAGCAGATTCATAAAGGATAGGGAACCGTCTTCCCCAAACCAGGTTTTCTACATGCTATTAGGTTCAGCATCATAACCAACTCTGTAAGGCTTTTTGAGAAATGTTACATACTTTTAAAAATCTGTTAAAAGTTGCTGGAATTTATCTTTATAGCAATAAACTACAGTAACCTACAGCAGCCACAAGATATACTATGCCCAACTCTCACAAAATGTGGGTTTCAAAACAAAATTAACAAATCTCGTAATTTCACTGTGAGAAAAAACTTCAAAACATATCCTTAGATTTGCATGGTAGGAAAAAAATCTTAAAGGACATTATTAATAAAAATGGAAGAGTGAAGAATACCTCAGCCATGTGCAAAACGTGCTATATAATAAGGGAGACTTTATTTAGTATGATAAAATTCCCTGACGGGTGTTATCTGCTTAAGCAGGTTTTTATTTAACCGATGATTATGGCAAAAGAATATGGAATAAGACTAAATCGTACTGGGCTTTAATATATGTCATGTCTCGCATGCAAGTCGGTGATAAGGGATACATTACACCACCTCAACATGGTACTAAGAAAGATACAGACCAAAAGAGCCTTAATAGAATCAGAGTAATCTGCTGGCAAGAGAAGAAGTAAAGGCAGTTTTTCAACACTAAGCATAATAGATTTTGACCCATTTGCATTTTCTTCTATGAATCCGAAATATAAATAATAAAACCTCTTCTGCTATTTCACAACTAATGAAACACCTTAACACAAAGCAAAATTCCATGCTGATATAATTTGAAGTTGCTTCTGTAAATTGGTGTTGAAAATTCAGAAAGACACTAAGGAATTAGGAAATTTTCCACCCTAAGAAAGGCAGAGAAAATCAGAGCAGCATGATACGAAAAAGGAACAATTATAGGAAGAATTCTCTAGAGAACACAGGACTTTGCTTCTAAACAAAAGGACAGTCTCTCAAGTCTTCAAGGAGGTCTTAACCTGTTTCCAGTTTTGTTCATTTGTGGCTGTCTGTTTTTGCCACCTTATAATTTTTCCTTTAGAAAATGTTGACAAAGGCCAAGGCTATTGTGAAACTGAAGAATGATGTGACACTGCCACCCAAACTGTCCCGGTGTTTCTCTTACTGCTGTTTTTGTCT
>RJWJ010044049.1:0-12334 GCA_004363605.1 Indri indri | reverse complement strand
AGAGTGAGACCTCTTAGTGAGGGGGACACCAGGACAAAGAGGCTGAGAGGAAAAAAGTAAAGTAGCTCCAGCTCTTCTACTCACTGTACTAGCTGTGTAGGGAATTTACCTTTCACTCCCTCAGTTTTCTGAACTGTACAATGGAGATAATAGTACCTATTGCATGGCATTTTTATGTAAGCTTATTAATATTTATTACCATTAATTATATTTCTATAATATATGCATTAACATTTATAAAGCACTTAGGTGTATTTCAAAAGCAAGTTTGTTTTTGTTATTTAAATGACAGTATTTGTTACTTATTATTTAAAATTGTTCTCGGCCAAGTGCAGTGGCTCACACCTACAATCCTAGCACTCTGGGATGCGGAGGCGGGAGGATTGCTTGAGGTCAGGAGTTCGGGAGTAACCTGAGCAAGAATGAGACCCCGTCTCTATGAAAATAGAAAAAATTAGCCGGATGTGGTGGTGCACCTCTAGTCCCAGCTATTCAAGAGGCTGAGGCAGGAGGGTCGCTTGAACCCAGGAGTTTGAGGTTGCTGTGAGCTACACTGACACCATAGCACTCTAGCCCAGGCGTCAGAGCAAGACTCTGTCTCAAAAAAAAAAAAGTGTTATTCTTAACCTTTAAGAAAAATACCACTTTTAACCTAAATAGAATGATATGAATGGTACAGTGAACATCACAAGCAGCTAAGAAGAGGAATCATCTGAATAGGGCACTTTTTCCTGCCCTAGGTGGAGAAAGCCCTCAAGAAAGAATCCTTCACTCCAGAATATCTAGAAAGTTAATTTTGCTCTTTCTCTGAGGGCAAGAGAGATACAAGAGATGACAGTGTGCTGGACTTCCCAGAAAGGTGATTCGAAAGTGCTCACTGTTGGCCGCATCGTCCTGACCAAAGCAAGCAGTGGTCTCTGCTCCAGGACGACGGTTCTCAGCTGCTGTTTCCCTGGGAAAAACTGCGGAGTGCACTATCCCTTTGGGAAACATCTGCTGGAGATAATGGGGGCAGGAAAGGTGGAAATGGTGGCATCTCCCAGCTGGTCCTCAGGAAGGTGCTAACCCACCTCCACTTCTGAGAAACGCTCCCAGAATAAATGTGTTCCCTGTTGTGGAGAGAAGGCTGGGCCACGAAGGGAGTCAACGTCTGCAGCCTAGAGGCCAGAGGACAGGCTGATCTATGCTCTCTGGGTCACTTTGTCTTAAACTTCAAGACTGTTTCCTGGAAGCACTGCTCTGATAGTAAAGAAGAAATCTTAGAGATGAGAACCTGAGTAGGAGAAAAGTCTCTGGGAAGCCTAAGCCATTTGGAAGGAAAACTCAACTTTGCAGAACACAACTAGGGGGCTAATCCCTGAACACTCCTTTGACCCAGGGTGAGGCCAAAGACTAGAGAAAACACCTTAAAATATTACTGCTTCTGGGAAAGGTCATACGCAAGGAAGCTCACGTATTTCTCCAAGTGGGTGCAGGGGAGAAAATGTAGTATCTTTTCTACCCCCATTGCAGGTTTCATGGCTGGGATCCCTATAACGAAAGACAGATTAACAAGATAAAAATATACAAATCTATTTAATATAAGGTTTATATGACACAGGAACCTTCAGACATGAAGACTCAAAGAAACAGGGAAAACTGCATATTTTTATGCTTAGTTTTGATGACGAGTGGACGGTCGTGTAGGACTATGGTCAAAGGGGGTGTGATCTACTGGTAACAAACTTGGGGACTCCGCAAGGCCTGTTTGTTCACATTCATCCTGGCAGCTCTGTGTCTTTGGTTCCTTCCCACCAGGTGTAGGGAGGACCCCTGTGGCCTGACAGTCTTGTGACCTGCTTCAGGGAAAGGTCAGCTCAGATTTTATGGCGGCTTCAGGGCCGAAGGGAGGGAGAAGGTGAGAATGACCTTCCTGCTTCTGCTGCTTCCTCAAATTCCAAGGTGCCGTATTTTGGGATAGTGTGTCCTGAACCATATCATGGGATACATGTGCCATAAATTGGCAACTTGGTTCAGTGAATTTAATATGGGTGCAAAGGTATGGCATCAGCAGGAGTCAAAATTAATTCTTCAAGGGTAGGTGCTTTAGTGGTAACTGGGGCGCCACAACCACTGATAAAAAGGTGTGAAAAAGTAGCTTGATAAAGAAAGGGCTCTCACTCTGCTTGTGCAAGTTGGTTAATTAATGCTTGATAAAGGTTTCTGGAAGGCATACAACTTCCCTTCCCTTTTTGCTTAATGCTGCTGGTCATCGTTCCTTGCAACCACGGGGTGACCTTTCCATTTTATATATAAGATGTTGATCTCAGGAAAGGTGAAGTTTTCCTCTCCTTGAGGATTAGAGAAAGTTCTTTGCATGGAAAAGCCACAGAAGAGAAATGGAAGGAGAAATACCTTACTCCTGAAGACACTGACAAAGCCCTAGATCAATGAAAAGCTAGGTAGGTAGAAAAAAATGAAGTGTGAAGGCTGCCTGGAGTGTCTGTAGGCCATTGAAAGGTTGGAGATAGAAACTCCACTTCTATATTAATCTGCCCTCCTAAAACCTGCTTCAATTATATAAAGTTTCATCTCCCCTTATGTGTTTCCTAATAGCACATTGCATGTCCAGATATCTTTTTGTTTGAGCTTTTATATTTGCGTTTATTCATTTAACTTTTAAAGCACTACTGTAGTTGAATATTAAAAGAAAAACAATAGCAAGTAGTGAGCATATTGTGATTATAGTCCTTCACTCATTCATGACTGCATATAAAATGCCAGCAGTGAGTGTCATTCACTGGCCTCATTAAAGAGGTTTGACACTGAACACCACCTCTGGGATGATGTTCATCATCCTCATATGCTTCTCCATTGTAATGGTGCCCTCGTTCCTGATTCGGATCAAAGTCCACCAGTTCTATTTGATCCATTTCATCAGTCTCTTCTACTTCCTTCCTCTCGGGTAGGAGTTTTTCCAGCAAAGACAGTTTATCAGGGGAAAGAAAACCGTTTTCAGGAAAATTTACCTTAAATTCGATGATTAGGTGACCCTTTTCATATGGTCTATGATAAATTGGCATGCCTTCATTTAGCACACACTTGATATCTCCATGCTTGACAATGTGACCTGGATGAGATGTGATGATTATGGTTTGGTTGTCAAGAGTAGATATGGGCTTTTGGAAGCCACATAATGCTTCAAGCAGCTGTATGTCCATACACATGAAAAGGTCTTCTCCTCGTCGAGTAAAAACAGCATGGTCCTTCTGATCTAACACAATGATAATATCTCTTGGCTCTAGTCCTGGTTCTTGGTCTCTTTCACCATGGAATGTTATCTTCTGGCCATCTTTCATGCCTTTGTCAATATGAACTTCTAGAATCTTCTTTTCTCAAACTATCTTCCTTCCATTGCAACTTTTCCACCTATTTTTAGGACTGATCCGTTCCCCATGGCCCCGGCACTCCATGCACACAGATTGAATTTGTTGAACCATTCCAGGTCCTATCTGATGCATTCTTATTTGCATTCCAGTACCTCAGCAATTGGGACAGCACTCTACTGCTCCTTTCTTACCACCTCGGCCTTCACACTTGTCACAAATCACAGTCTTCTGCAGGGCCAGTTTTCTTGTTGCACCATTATATAAATCTTCTAAGGTTACTGAGCGCTGATGTACAACATTTTTACCTCTCCTTTCTCTTTGCATCCTTCCTCCTCCTCCAAAAAACATATCAAAGATGTCCATGGGGGAACCAAAACCGCCACCTGTTCCACCCTCTTTAATTGCCTGTTCTCCTCCTTTGTCATATAGTTAGTTCCCTTTTCTTTGCATCAGAGAGAACTTCGTAAGCTTGAGAAATCTGTTTAAACTTCTCTCCTTTATTTGGATTCTTATCAGGGTGGCACTTCAAGGCCAGTTTCCTGTAAGACTTTTTCAACTGTTCACGAGTGGCATTGGGTTTGACCCCCAAAACATCATAGTAAGTGGTGTCTTTCACCATTTTCTACAGCCAGGGAGCGGGCTGAGGCCAATGTGGAGGAGCAGGAAGGAGTGCGTAGCTGTGCGCAGCTTGGGCAGCTGCTGCTCTTCTGCCTCTCACCGAGCGTTCTGGAAAGTTCCCAGATATCTTACTTAAAATTAGTATTACTTCTAGAAATTAGTTTGGGCCCAAGAAACTGGGGGTCAGGCAAGGTAGAATGAGGCATAATTTTTGAGTTAATTTACTTATGTCACTGAAGAATTATTTTTAACACAGTCTCAAATATCTTCCAAAGAATACTCCTCCGTGTAATATTAATAAATAAAGAAAAGAGTTTTACGGTCAGATAAGTTTGAGGAATACAGGCCTATTATAAGTTATATAAGTTTCTTTGTGATAGAATTGCTCAGAGGTTTTAATATATTAACCTGTATTATAAACCAAGATGAGTGACATGGTGAGCACTAGTTCCCAAGCTGCTTCCCGGAGTATTGTGACACAATAGTGATTTAAGGGGAACATTTTAAAAGACACCAATTATTTCTCAACCAGTTGATTTCACTGTTTAGAAGTTTCTTCCCATAGTTTGCACCAGAAACACACCACAGAAAGCCATGGTGGGGCAGGGAGAGGGTACAGGAGTCAGGAGATCTGGCTTCTAGTCCTGTGTTCTTCTTATTGGCAGTGGCAAGTAGTAGCAAGTTGCTGATCCTCAATTTTATCATCTGTAAAACTGGATACCAGTGGCCTTACCTTGCTTGCAGGGCAATAGCTGGGACTATCCAATGAGAAATTTGAAATGATACAATGTAAATGTGGTGGTTGTTGTGATAACACACATCATAACTGAGGCTGAGAAATTCCTTACCTTGCTTGTTTGGATAATGCTTTATGGTAGAACTGTCTCTCTTTGTACTTTATTTACTCCCTATCAAATCAACAAAAGTTTGAATGTCTGTTTTGTATAAGGCATTGCATAAGTCGATTCTGGAAGAACAATGCTGAGATCCATAGGAATCCTCTTGCACTATTTAAATTCCCTGAATTGCTTGTCATAGCATTACTCAGGATGTCATGCAAATGCATAACTCACTTTGGTAGTCTGGACAAGCTCAGTGTGATAGTCCTTTTTCACCTGTTATTCATATTAATGAATTGCTTCCTTGTTAAATGAACCAGTAGAATAAAACATGCAACTTCAGGGGCAGAGTTTGCTGAGGGCATTTTTGCCTATCACTTCTGTGATCTCAACTTTCTTCTTTTCAGACCTGGTTTTTGTAATTACTTTCCCAAAGATAAAGGCTAACCTTGTTTGGGTCATTTCAGACCAGCCCTGGACATTTTTACCTCGGGAGTCATCCACCTTTGCTTGTCTAGGTGTTTGTGTTATCAAAGATGCACTGGGAAAGAATGTGTCTCCTGAGAGGTGTAAGTTTGGCAATTGTGGAGGCATATGTTCTTAAAAGGTGTGGGCGAAGGTGAACAAACTAAGTTGGGAGTCAAGGAAATAGCATCCTGCAAACTAGAGCAAAAGTGGTTGTAGTACAACTTGAATAATCATGCCATTTATAGCAATTACAGCGTGCCCTACACTATTCTATGCACTTCACATAGATTAACTCCTTTAAATATCAAAATAGCACTGTGGCGGTATACAATGATTGACCTCATCCTACATGTGAGGAAAGTACCAAGTTTACATTGCCTACTCGAGGGTTCTGGGATAGTAAGTGCTGCCCTAGTATAATGGATATATCAGGCAATTTGCTGTACCAACCAGAGCTCGGAGTGACCCTCTTGGCCATGGCTGATTGGATTGTGGATGAAACTCAAATTCAGCTAATTCATTGGCTTGTCAGAATTTCTCAAGAATTTAAGTTAGGAGTCACAGAGTAAGAACCTACATAAGAGCTCTGGGGATGAGGCAGCCATTTTGGACCATGTGCGAAGAAATGAGAAAGGAGAGGGAGCTCTTCTACTGATAGTCCGGGAAAAGAAAGAGCCACGCGATCTTAAGAAATGGAAAGAATAGTAGACGCTCCAACTCTGGGGTCTGATAAGGCTGGGTTAGAATCTGGACTCTGTTATGTGTGAACTTGGACAAATCACCTAACTTCTCTAGGATGCAATTTCTTCATCTTTAAAGCAGGAATCATGGTCTATCAGATTAATTGCTTAGCGCAGTGCCTGGAACTAGTAAATACTCACAAAATAATAGCCATTATCATTGTTATTAATATTTCTGCTGGCTTTTCAGTTATCCTAAGGCCTGGATTTACTTAATTTCCTTTCTTAAGAGCGCACTGTCTCTGTGTTCTCGTCCTAACTCTCCCTTCCCTTCAGGGAGTCTTGGGGGGAATGCACGGGTCGTCCTATGGTTCTGTGATAACCAGCCCTCCCCTTTAGGACTAGCTCTTGAGAGAATGGTCTGAGTCATGTGCATGTTCTTTTTTTTAATTTTTAATTATTATGGATACATAATAGTTGTATATATTTATAGGGTGACATGGTTCTTTATAAACCAAAAATTCTTAAATGAGGGCCTATGGGAACATTAAACAACAACAGAAGACAGAGTTTCTAGGCTTACTTCCCAAATTTCAAATTCAGACAGTCAGGGGAGGGTGATGATTAATATTTTAAAAGACCCTAGGACAGTTTTGTTTTGTAGTCAAATTTTGGAACCACCACTATAGATTACAAGTGCAATTAGGATTTCCAGAGTTCACAGATGTCAAGTATGCCTTGATAGAAGGTTAAAAATCAGAACTGGATCTTAGAAGGTACAAGACAGAGAAACAAAAGGGGGAACATTCCAGACAGGGAACAGGGAGAGCAAATGCATGGAATTTGGACTCTACATGGCATCTATTAGGGGTTGGGGTGAGGGATAAAATAATGAGGCCTGTGAAACAGAAGCAAAGGTCTGAAAGGGAGATCCGCTATGGCGGAACATCATACTTAAATTTTGCATTTACATTTGCAGATCCAGCATCATCTTGGTCTATTTTTGCAGCAGTCCCTGTGAAGTGTGGATTCTACAGGCCACTGGTTGTAAAGCTAGATAGACTCTGGCTAGCTGAATGTCTCATTTCTGCTCTAGTCTCCATTGTCAGTGCCATAAAGCAAAACCAACTACAAATGAGAGGAGAGGATGAATGGTGTTTGTTGAAGTGATACCTCATTTTTGCAGAGATGCTCTAGATGGGCTAGTTGAGTCAAGAGACCTGGAAAAGACAGTGCAGTCCAGCCTAAGCCCAGCCTCAGGCTTGGTGATGGCCTTTAGAAAGTTGGCAGCTCAGCTGATCCACAATTTGGTTTTATGGTACTGACACCCTCTTTTATAAGAAAGATTTACTGTGGACAAATGAGTCTTGCTCAGGAAGGCTTCTGAGAATCTATAAAGACTTTAACAAAAACCCTTGCTAAGTCTTTGCTGTATATAACACCATGTTGAACACAGGACTGCTGCCTCCTTTCCTCCCAGGAACTGGCACCCTATGCATCGATGTGATGTGGAGTTTGTCTTTTCTGAAATACTCCCTCCTCCAGAGCCCAGCCTCCCACAGCTCTGCTTCCCTGGGACTTGCTCTTCTCTGTGCCAACCCAAAGTCTGGACATGGCCCATCAACTTCTCCCTTGTCAGGTCTCTCCTATACTGCATCCTTTGAGGCCAAGCACAGGCATTTGATAGATGGAATCTGCAGAGAGTAAATCCTATAGTGCATATAGCAAAAGCTACAGCAAATCCTATAGTGTTTTGGACTCTGCTCCCTGAATCAAAATGGCTAGGGCCCAGGGACCTACATCATTAACAACTATCACTGGTGTTTCTTATGCCCACTGCCCTGCTTGGCTATCCAAACATGAAGCTTCTACAGACATCTTACCTTAGTGGGAGCTCCATCTTGAGAATTTCTTGCTTTACGGTATAGAGTATAGGGAGAATGTTCTTTGAGTAGAAGGGCCTTTCTAGGCCCCACTGCCCTTAGGTCACTCTCTATGAGGAGATTGTTGCTATCAATGAGTTTGATCATAATATTTGTTAGCACTGATAGATTTAGTCTTAGATATTGCTCACCTCCACTATTCAGGTATGATTTGCTTTATTTTTGTTGTCCTCCCCCCGCCCCCAACAAAGAAGTGCAACAAAACAGTAATCCTGTAACCTGGAATCTCAGTGAGACATCCTCTCTTATGGGAAGTGAAGGCAAGAAAATTTGCTATGTGAGCATTTTTTTTCCTCCCTCTCTGCATGTACAGATCTGATGTCACTGCTGGGAAGTCCTGGGCTGGGTACTTACTCAGGTGACTCATGGGGAAGGACATGCCCCCTGGGGAACATCACCTTTCTCGAGAAGCATGAAATAGCCCTCAATATTAGACTTTCAGGACTTCTACCAGGACTTCATTTGAATAAACTGTGTCACTGAATGGGTGAGGCTGTGTGAGTGGAACAAATTGGAGCTCTCCAGGAGTGTCTGTGGCAACTGTTTAGAAGTGTGATGGATACTATGAAAAGGGAGGGTGGTGTCCCATGGCCACCATGTTAAGTAGTTGAGAATCTCACTGTGCCTATTCAATGGGCTGTACCTGTGTAGGGCCTGGCAAAGATGAGGATTTGTCAGGGGAATCCATGAGGGGCCACAAATGCATTTGTTCCTTCCAGTCCCATGAAGGCAAAGGCTTTGTCTATCTTGTTCACCATGGTGTCTTTAGTGCTTGCTCAACAAACGTGTGTTGGATGAATGAACCTGGTGGCCTTTATGGATGAGCGTGGTGCTAGACTAGAGGTATGACTTGACTAAGATATGGGTGCTATCCTTGTAGAGTTTTTAGGCTACTAGGTAAAGCAAATGGTTGGAAAAAAACAACATCATGAAATGCAGTAAAGATGTATGTAAATGTCCTAGGGAACTCTGAAGAGGGAGCTAATTGTGTTGGGGGCATGTCAGTGGATTAGGGTTTTATGGAGGAGGCAAACTTGAAGGGGGCATGTGAAAGATTGAGAAATATTAACCCATCAGAAAGACCTAGAAAGACTTCCTACTTCACCAAAGGAGTAGGAGGTGAGCATGGATCTTGAAGGGTGGGAAGGGCTGGATAGTGATGGAAGAGAAGACCAATGTGAGCATGATTTCTACCGCTGAGGAACTTGCTGTATGAAGGGAGGGTCAGGGCAAATCTCTGGGAAGGGGCATTAGAGAGTACATGCAGCGGGATCCTACCATGGCGCCATTCTTGCCTGTTTGACTGAGGCATCAACATGTTGGTTATTACTTACCAAAACAAGTGTGCGACAGAACCTGCCTCCTCCACACACTCTCCAGATTTACAGAAGAAACAGCTCTGAGGACCTCTGTCATGTCTCTCAGCCTGCTCAGCCAGATCCAGGCCTTTTCACGTTGAGGTTGCCATAAGTGTTTCCCCATTTCCTCTCCTTCATGAGAGAGGTGAGGTGGGGCCATCTTGGGTCCTGTGCAAAAGGACAGGTCCTGTCTTGAGAAGGGAAGGAGAAGAGGAAAAAATCCATAGAAAAGGGCCACAGGTGCATTGTCCAATGCCCAGGAAATGAGGAGGGATTTGCGAGAGGCCGCCAAGAATACAGATATATTCCCCAGATAGGTCAATGGGTACTGCAGGAGAGATGGGTCTACCAGGGCACCCACAAAGAGCCACAGAAGTGTTACATGAGAACAGTCAAAACACAGAGACAGAGAGTAGAATGATGGTTGCCAGGAGCTAGGGGGAGGGGAAAATGGGGAGTTACTGTTCAATGGGTGTGGAGTTTAGTTTTACAAGAGGAAGAGAGTTCAGGAGATGGATGGTGGTGACTGTGGCACAACATTATGAATGCATTTAATACTATTGAACTGTATGCTTGAAAATGGTTAAGATGGTAAATTTTATGTTATGTCTATTTTAACAAAATTAAAAATGAGAAAAAAAAGTGCTTCATGGTAAGAAAGAGTTCACCTACCCAGGGACCACAGCGTTGACTGTATACTAGGTCCACAGAGCACAGACATTCAGTCAGTTAGGTGCGGTCTTATCCCCCAATCTCTGCCCCCTCCTCCTCTCTGTAGACCCTTCAGAGCTGGCAGCAAGGGAGCAGGGAGGACTGTGATGGACAGTGAGGGGAGCCTGGTGCCCAGCCCCCCTCCCCACTATGAGCTCCCAATTTGCCACAGGACTGAGGAGGGAAGACAATGATGCCAAGTCAAGTTCAGCCTCTTGATTTAATATTACATGGGACCGGACATTATTGTGACTAAAGCGAGAATGTCCATGTGGCTTAAGGTACCTCGATACTCTTCTATTACCTAGGAATGAGCAGAAAACCCACACACCTTCCAGGATTTTGATATGGGAGCAGGGATGCTTACCCACTGAAAAACCATCAGGTGACAATGGCAAACAGAAACAGCTGTGAGAACATAATAAGTTATATTTATTCAACACACCTATTAAATTTGCAAACAGTGCTTGGTATGCAGTGAGAGCTTAGCAAGTCTCTTTTGACTGACTAATGCCAACAAGGTTATAATGATTGCACCAGAACTTCCTACGCAGAGATACAGAAGCCACAAGAGCACCAAAAGCCAAACCTAGGAGTTGTGGTTTAGGTTGCTATGGACTATTTAAGGACTGTTAACTATTTGACCTCACAAAAGTCATATTTATAGGGTGGCATGAGTGACTTTATGGCATTCTGAAGGGGGTAGAGTATCCAGGGAACCAGAGCCTATGGTTGATGTCCTATTGTGGAAGATAACTAAAGATCAATGACTCCTCTTTTTTTTAGATCCACAGAAAACTCACAAAAGTTATTTTAAATCTCTTCACGAGTCAGGGTACAATCCACCTTACCTTAGAATTGGACTGAAGATACATAGTTTGCAACTGATAGAATATAAGCAGATAAGACCTTCTCTGAGGTTTCCTCAAAGGGGAGTTACTATGGAATGGCTCGTTCCAATCATTCTGCCCTTTTTTGGGGTGCTTTCTTCTATCCTGCAGAGGCGAGAAGTCTGAACACGACATTTTCTCAACTCCCTGGCAGCTTTCTAAGGTGATTCGACTTTAACCAATCAGGAAGCTAGAAATGGGGTGGGGCCTTGCTTCTGCAACCAATAAGCACGCAGAGGCATTTGGCTTTTCTGCAGCAGCACTGCCAAAGCTTCCGGACGCTATTTACTGCTCTCACGGGTGCGAGAGGCAGAGTGTGAGGCGTTCATCCACGTCGTCGCGGGTGTGGGGTTATCCGGAGCAGGCAGCGGTAGAGGATTCCCAATCTTGGCAGCTTCCTCGTTGCTGCAGCAGCAGGGTGGTTCTGGAGAAGGTAACTTCCCTGTTGTGGAAGAGGCAGCAGCTCTCTGACGGTCCAGTCCTGCAGTGTGCTTCCGGAGTCTTTCCTGACAGCTCAACCTAGACTTTGTTTCTTCAGCACACCAAGTAATTCTATAAGCCATTCAATTTCCTTTAATAAATCGCTTGTTACCTAAACTAGTTAGAAAGAATTCTGTTCTCCACCAAAGAACCGCAATGGATATAGCATGGTGTGTGAAAAATACAGAAAACAAAACCAAAATTATAATAGTATGCCTGAGAATCTAAACACAGGGAGGTGTAAGTGCTAGAGAGAAATGTTCTACCTCAAGATGGTGGGCAACATTCATCTGTTTATCCACTTGTCATTCATCCCATTTTTATTGAGGGTCTCCATGTGCCAGACACTGGGGACAGCTAGCAATTCACTGGGGAAAAAGACCGATGGGACCCCACACTCCACGTGCTCAAGATCTAGCCGATTATTCCTCTTTCCCTTCTCCTGGCTGTCTCGCTGTCTGGCTAAGAACTTTGACTTACAATTCTTTTCCTTTAGTGATGAGACAGATGAGTGGCTTGCTTAGAGGCTGGGGAATTTTGGTTCATAGAGAGCTAAGAACTCAAGGCTCAAAAATTTACCTTCAAACCAGACCAGTCATGAATCTTAATGATTGAGTTTTTCCTGCCAGGTATACCAATAATTAACTGGCAAATAGAGACTATAATTATCTTAAGATCCATGTTAACTCCCCACATACCTAGAACAATTTTCTACTATCTATCAGCAGTAAATTCCCCTCTAAATTCTTTTGCTCCCGGATGACACACCATATGTCATGGCTTCATGGCTTCAGCCGCCATGAAGACGTGCTACTCAAGTCTCCATTTAGGAAAGAACCTACCGAGAGGTGTGTTCTCAGTGGTAGATGTTGAACCGAAGCCACGCCCTGCCCACACAGCCTGAGCCAGTGACTGAGCTCAGCAGGGTACAAGGCCAGTCATTTCTCCTCTATGGGCAATCTTTGCACTCAAGCTTCCT
>RJWJ010044048.1:0-12334 GCA_004363605.1 Indri indri | reverse complement strand
AACTTCTTCAGATCCTCTCTGAAGAGCCACATAATGGAAGCAGGATTATAGTAACACTAAGTTTTTCTGAGAGTCAGACTTAAAAGTAGAGTAGAATGAGTTATGCATTCTCCTGAGTTAGAGCGGACACCTGATGACTGGTAATGATCTTCCTGTGGAAGGCATATGTACTAATTGGAAATAAGCTCCAGTAAAATAAGCATTAATAGGTTGAGAGTTTTGAATTTGCATGACATCTATAGGTTGCCCCTCAGAAGACCTACACTGCTATTCAAGTTTAGTAAAATTGGCTATGTGAAAACCAAATGAGGACTGCCGAAAGGAGTTTCCAGATGCCTGTCCTCATCCCCACCTTTTTTCTGGTGACAGGGTCTTGCTCTGTTGCCTGGCTGGAGTGCAGTGGCATCATCGTAGCTCACTGCAACCTCAAACTCCTGGGCTCAAGCGATCCTCCTGCCTCAGCCTCCAGAGTACCTAGGACTACAGGAACATGCTATCATGTCTGGCTAATTTTTCTATTTTTTGTAGAGATGGGGTCTTGCTACGTTGCTCAGGCTTGAACTCCTGGCCTCAAGTGATCCTCCCACCTTGGCTGCCTAAAGTTCTAGGATTATAGGCATGAGCCACTGTGCCCAGCCTCCAGACCCTTTTTTGATGCTATTTTCAATTCTCTCCACCATGGTCCTCACAGAAAATCATTTGGACTTTGAAAGTCAAGGGTTTGATAGTTATTGACCAAAAATAAAACTCAGACAGTCTCTGTATTATGCATGCTGAGAAAGGTAAAATTTTGTCATGCTCTACAATATGCATTGCACTCCTATTGTATTTTGAGAACAATGCTGGACCCTGTAGGGGGTACAGAGAATGAACACGACTTCCCTGGTTTCAGGGAGCTCTTTTAGTAGAAGCATCTGGTTTAGAATCAAAGATGACTAAGATTAAACGTCTAGTTATCTTTTGAAAGCTCTGAAAGACAGATCTTTGGATATACCGTGATTCCAACAATGGAGCACAGAGCAGATGAGTTTGTATTAATAAGGTGGCACAGAGTTGTCATTATGGCCTGGGCGCTGCACCCTCACATGTCCCAGTTTGAATCAAGCCCCACTGCTTACTATTAATAGTTTCACTAAGCTAGGCATGTGCCTCCTCATCTGCAAAATGGGCCTAATAATGGTATGATCCTTATGAAGATTGAATGAGATAATCTATGTTAAGTGCTTACTACAGAGCCTTGAAAAGTGCACAATAAATTTAGTGTCATTATTATAGTCAGGACTGAATCAATGCCGCGAATCGACTGGTAGTTCTTGGGCATAGAAACTCCTTAATGCACCATTATTCAATTGTCCCTTGAGCTCTGTCATTACTAGCTATCAGGGTTGCCAGATTTAGCATATAAAAATATAGGACACCTAGTTAAATTTGAATTTCAGATAAGCAATGAGTAATTTTTAGTGTAAGTATGCTCTAAATATTGCTTGAGACATACTGAAATGTTATTTATTGCTTCTCTGAAATTCAGATTCAGCTGGACATTTTGTATTTTTTCTAGCAACCCTATTAGCTTAGTAGCTGTGTGACCCTAAACAAGTTACTTAACTTTTCTGTTTCTCATTTTACTCATCTGTTAAATGGGAATTAAATGGGTTATTGTAAGTACTTAGTATAGTGACTGGCTCATAGTAAGTGCTCTACGCATTGTAAGTATTAAACCTAAGATGAGATTGGGCTTGGTTAATGCCACATTGCTGGTGGTAAGGTCTGGAATCTTAATATTGAGAATTCAATCATAATACTGAGAATTCAAGGGAAATTTTAAAAAAATATGTTTTCATTGCTATTGCATTTAGCATTTCATTTGGAATTATCTTTAAAAATGCGACCTCAAACTGAAATAAAAAGAGACTCCATCCTTGTAATAGCTCCCTTTGGCTTTAATAATTTTTACTCTCCCATAAATTCTTATGACAGGATTGACAACCATCAAGGAAAACTCAATTCTCACTTTCTGCTTTTGCAATTTTGCCCTCTGGAGCAGTGCTGAGCTAAAGTTGAAATCGAAAAGCTATTGTTCAGTTTCCTACTTCTGCACAAGTTGCAAAAGCCTTGTCTGAAGAGTTTCTATAAGTTTCAAGCCAGTTTTGTTTTTCAAACAGAAGTCTTTGGCACTGAGAGTGTCTTAGATGAGGGACTTTGAACCTGAGGCGTAATTGCAGTTCTGATGGGGGAGATGTTTATTTGTTAATTTAACTACGATATTTGTGTTTCAAATTTGTCAGAGGTTAGTATTTGCCACCATTTTTTCCCCATTGGAGTCTTTAATAGTTAAAGTCATTGATTTTACAAGTCCTTGGTCTGAGAAAGTATTTCAACTAAAATTATTTCTCCTTCACTTGAACTGTCTCAGTCTGTTTTGTGCTGCTGTAACAGAACACCACACATTGGGTATTTAATAATGAACAGGAATTTATTGGCTCACAGTGCTGAAGGCTGGGAAGGCCAGTATCAAGGCCCTTCTTGCCGTGTCATCACATGGTGCAGTGAGAGAGAGAGAGAGAGAGAGAGACCACACGTAAAAGGAGGCTGAGCTCACCTTTTTGTGGCGAATCTACTTCCTTGATAACAAAGCCACTTCTGCAATGAGGACATTAATCCACTTTTGAGGGCAGAGACCTCATGGCCCAATCGCCTCTCAAAGGTCCCCCCACCTCCTAACTGTTACAGCGGCAATCAAATTTCAACATGAGTTTTGGAAAGGATAAACAGTCAAACCACAGCATGGAATATCCCTTCAAATCCCCAACCCCACAAAACTACACTAGTCAAAATTCTACTTATCTTTCCAAATTCTAATAAGTTTCACTTCCTTGAGGCTATCTCAGAGTACTGCTAGAATTAAACTTCATGAGAACATTTATCATTGTCCTCAGATGTTAGTGTCCTTTCCCTGGGGGACAGGGGCAAAGACCATCTGTAATTCATCTTTGAATTCCCTGTGATACTTTGCAGATAACAGACTGCGTGATACGTTTGTGGTATTGAGCTGAAAACCTATGTGCACTTGATAGGACTCCAGTGTCACTACAAACAGCTCATGTTTTAACAAATATTCACCTTTGCAAACCAACCTGAATGAGTTGCTTTCCCTAGAATAGGTGAAGTTCAAACAAGGAAAAGAATAGAGATTTAAAAAATGTCCATCAGCATTATAGTATTTATGTTCTCAGTTGCCATGGGTAAAATAGGTTGGGCGAGACATGAATAATTCACAGTTGGAATAGGAAATAAGTAGTTTGATGGAAATTATCTGAGTTAGGGAGAGAATTCCCTTTTCATCCCAAGAAGAGAAGGATGTTATCTACAAGGGCCAAGGGCTGGTCCTAAGACTCCAAGCCAGGATTAAAGGATTGGACCTCTCGTCTGGGTTGGGTGTTCTCTATTTCCCCACTGGCTTTGCCTACCCCACCATTCTCTGCTCTGCTCTGCCTGGCTGCTCTGTGCCCAGAAGGCTGAACTTTTCTGACCATGTCGCCTTTATTTACCTGCTAGCTGTCTTCCAGGTGGGTTTGGCCAACAGAAGGCACCAGCAGGACAGGAAGAAGAGGTTGGGGAATTCTTTTCCTGTTATTACACTGCATCCCTGGCAGCATTTGGGCCCCCACCAAGACTGACAGCTTCTCCTGGGCACCTTCTCCATAGCTGGTTCAGCTTTCCCACGTCCTGTGGGTGGTAACAGTTTCCCACTATCGCTACTGTGTGGGTGCCTCACCATCCCTTATTTCCTAAACCCTGTCGTCACCTCTATGACAAGTCCTTTCATTTAATCTTTCTTTATTTGAAACATCTGGAGTAAATTTTTGTTGTTGTTGAAATGCTAACAGTCACATCACCTAACGCAAAGATTTAAATAAGTTAAAGTGTTTTAAGCAAAGGCTTAAAAAATCTTTGCTCAGTAAGACTTCCTAGGATACTGACTCTGACCCAGACCCTGCCTTAGGGGTTGGTGGCAGAGTCAGTACAAAGGAAAAAAGACCTGGTCTCCGCTTTTAAGCTAATTGTGGTCAAGTGCTATGGTCTCTAAAGAGATCTTTAGACTCTGGGAAGAAAACGTTTACATGAAATATAAGAAATAAGTTTAATATATGTATTGATTAATAATCTGTAGAACAGAGGACAATTCTGACAGGTGAGGGGGAATTCTGCCGCACAGAGGTGTTGAGTATGGTGTCCTCATTTTTGTTTGCTTTTCGGTTATTGTGCCTAATTGCATTTTTTTGTGCTGCTACATACCATCAGCAAGGTTAACAATATAACAATAATAACTTTAAATGTAATGAGATGGTTGGGCACAATGGCTCATGCCTGTAATCCCAGCATTTTGCTAGGCTGAGGTGGGAGGATCCCTTGAGGCCAGGAGTTCAAGACCAGCCTGACCAACATAGAGAGACCCTGTTTCTACAAAAGATAAAAAAATTAGCTGGGCATGGTGGTGCTCACCTGTAGTTCCAGGCACTCTGGAGGCTGAGGCAGGAGGATCCCTTGAGCCCAGGATAGCTTGAGGTTGCAGTGAGCTATGATGACACCACTACACTCCAGCCCAGGCAACAGAGTGAGACCCTGCCTTATAAAAAAGAATGGAACGAGATGAGGAATGACTTTGAAAAATCTTTTGTACCATAGAAAGATTTCCTGGTTATCTTGTGACAATTTAAAATAAAAATTTAAGATTAAAAACTAATCTTAAAGATGTTGGGAACTTTTCTTTTATAAAACAGACAAATACTCAAAATTTGCTTTGCGTGTGTGTCTGTGTGTATGTGAAGACAAGTGGTTATCTAGTATATTCTATTCAGGAGATTTAAAAAAATTAAACATACTTGATGTATCCCTTCAAGTTAAAAGTTGTTCTAAAATAATGAGAAAGTAACTGCTTTGTAAAACAAAAATGAAAACAAAAGCCTCCATGAAAATCATGCTACGAAGAGAGTATTTTGAAAAGAGATATTTAAAAATGTATACATCATCATATAATTTTGTGGCCAAAATTAATGTAGTCATTTTTACCTATTAAAAATTCTCATATCTGCACACTTAAACTAGGGAACAAAATTTTCTAAATCTGTGAATGAATCTTTCCAATGAAGAATTTTAGAAAGTATTGAGCTCATTTGTTAAAAATACATATTGTACTGTTTTCCAATTAGTTTGGAGATGACAGAGAGACATTAAGAAGATGAAAATGTACTCGGACAATTCTTTAAAAAGGTATTTTACATGTTTGATGTATGGAATGAAAAATTGAGTATGACAATTCAATAAGTATAGCCAATGACACATTCCTTTCATTTGACTCTTAAGTTTGTTTTTTTTTTGTTTTTTTTTTTTTTTTTGAGACAGAGTCTTGCTCTGTTGCTTGGGCTAGAGTGCCATGGCGTCAGCCTAGCTCACAGCAACCTCAGACTCCTGGGCTCAAGCGATCCTTCTGCCTCAGCCTCCCAAGTAGCTGGGACTACAGGCATACACCAGCACGCCCGGCTAATTTATATATATATATATATATATATATATGTTTAGTTGTCCAGATCATTTCTTTCTATTTTTTAGTAGAGACGGGGTCTTGCTCTTGCTCAGGCTGGTCTCGAACTCCTGACCTTGAGCGATCCACCCGCTTCAGCCTCCCAGAGTGCTAGGATTACAGGTGTGAGCCACCGCGCCTGGCCTGACTCTGAGTTTTTGTGAGGTATTTTTTCCAGCTATGTGAGATATTAAAACCAAATACTATGGAAATTAACTGTAGCTAGAATCAGAGCTCCATCACTAAATGTTTTATCAAGAGTTTCAATAATGAAGCATACACAATCCCACTACTCTCATTAAATAATTGAACATTTATTGTTTAATTCAATTAAACACAACAACACTTTTAGTTAATGCATAACCATGTTTCAGTCAACAATGGTCCCCATATACGACTGTGGTCCCCTAAGATTATAATGGTGCCAAAACATTCTTATTATCCAGTGACATTGTAGCTGTCCTAAGGTTGTAGTGCAATGCATTAGTCACTTGTTTGTGGTGATGCTACTGTTAACAAACCTACTGCACTGCCAGTGTTATAAAAATGCAGTCCCCGATCCCTGGGCTGTGGATTGGTCCCAGTCTGTGTCCTGGTAGGGAGTGGGCTGCAGAGAAATTGTCTTCCATGAAACTTAGGAAGCGGGGAGGTGTGCACAGCAGGAGGTGAGCAGCCGGCTTCATCTGTATTTACAGCTGCTCCCCACCACCTGCATCACCACCTGAGCTCTGCCTCCCCCGCCCCCCCCCCCCAAGCAACCCCCTGTCCGTGGAATAATTGTCTTCCATGAAACTGGTCTCTGGTGCCAAAATGGTTGGGGACTACTGGAAAAGTATAGCACATATAATTATGTAAGATACATATACTCGATAATGATAATAAATGACTATTTTACCAGTTCATATATTTATCGTACTATACTTTTTATAGTTATTTTAGAGTGTACTCTTTTTACTTATGAAAAAAAGTTAGCTGTAGAACAGCCTCAGGCAGATCCTGCAGGAGATATTCCAGAAGAAGGCATTGCTATCATAGGAGATGCCAGCTCCATGAGGAGCTGTTATTGGCCCTGAAGATCTTCCAGTGGGACAAGATGTGGAGGTGGAAGACAGTGATATTGATGATCTTGGCCCCTGTAGGCCTAGGCTACTGTGTGTGTTTGTGTCTTGTTTTATTTTGTTGTTGTTGTTTTGTTTTGTTTTTGAGATGGAGTCTTGCTCTGTTGCCCCAGCTAGAGTACAGTAGTGTCATTAGAGCTCACTGCAACCTCAAATTCTTGGGCTCAAGGGATCCTTCTGCCTCAGCCTCCCAAGCAGCTGGGACTACAGGTATGTGCCACCATGCCTGGTTAATTTTTGTATTTTTTGTAGAGTGGAGCGTCTCACTCTTGCTCGGGCTGGTCTTGAACTCCTGACTTCAAGCAGTCCTCCCATCCAGGCCTCGCACAGTCCCTGAGTGCTAGGATTACAGGTGTGGGCCACCACACCCAGCCTGTGTCTTGTTTTTTAACAAAAAAGTTTAAAAAGTAAAATAAATGAATAAATCTTAAAAATAAAAAAAAAAGCCTATAGAAAATATTTTGTACAGCTGTGCAATGTGTTTGGGTTTTAAGCTAAGTTTTATTAAAAAGGAATCAAAAAGTTAAAAAAAATTAAAAAGCTTATAAAGTAAAAAAGTTACAGTAAGCTAAGGTTAATTTATTACTGAAGAAAAAGTTTCTAAAATAAATTTAGTGTAGTAAGTGTACAGTGTTTATCAAATTTACAGTAGTGTACAGTAATGTCCTAGGTCTTCACATTCACTCACCACTCACTCACTGACTCACCCAGAGCAACTTTAATTCCTGTAAGCTCCCTTCATGGTAAATGCCCTAAATAGGTGTACCATTGCTTATCTTTCATGCCGTATTTTTACTGTACGTTTTCTATGTTTAGATGTGCAAATACTTTCCATTGTGTTACAATTGCCTATAGTGCTCAGTACGTAACATGCTGTACAGGTTTGTAGCCTAGGAGCAACAGGCTACATGATACAGCCTAGGTGTGCAGTAGGCTACACCACCTAGGTTTGTGTAAGGGCACTCTGTGATGTTCACATAACATGAAATCACCTAATGAGGTATTTCTCAGAACCTATCCTCATCATAAAGTGACACATGACTGCATTTTGTTTTTATAATTCCTAATTTAAAGTAAGTTACTAATGGTAAAAGAACTTTGTCACTATTAAATAAAAGAAAGCTTATTTGAAACATATTGCTTATGATATCTTTTTAACTCTTAAATATTTCCTTTTTTTCCATGTTGTTTTACTTCCTTTAGTAGAGTAGTACAGTAATCCATGTATCATTTAAAAATAGATGTACATTTTGGGTTGTGTTAAAAGGTTTCTTTAGCGATTTGGACAAACTTTTTGGTGAAGAGTAAGGGTTGGTAGATGAAGATGTGCTGTAAGGGAGGTCTGGAAGTGAGCGGGAGCACAGAAGAAAATGATTAATTCCCTGCAGGAGTTTAAGGTGGCAGCACAGAGGAAGTGACATCTCAACATTGTTTTCAAAGAGCAGGACCAGAGATGGTGTGGAAAGGTCATTTTGGGCTGAGCCACAGAGACTGAGGTAGGAGATGAAGGTTTACGTACTCTCTGAAACTCAGTTTCCTCTTCTATGACACGGTTCTGTAATACTCTCTTGAAGAGAAGTAGAAGGGTTTGGGGGGATTAGAAATAGCAAGTAAAAAGGCTGAGTGTCGTCACCCCACAGGTTCTCAAAACATGGCAGTGATACACATAATTTTTGTGATAGGATGGTGCTTTGTCCCATAAGGCATAAGGCAGGCATGACAGATGTGTGAGACCCGCCTGGAAATTCAGAAAATTTTTTAGGGAGGGCTGAGTTCACTGGATCAGTCCACCATTGTGAAATAAAATCCCCTGAACTCCAACAGGGGTTGGAGTCCCTCTCTTTGAGGGAGTTTCCTAGGGCACTGATTATTCTATGTCTTGACCACTTTTCTACTCTAGTAACCACAGCCCACCGCACCCCTTACTTTGAATTTCATTCTCCAAAGGCCTCTTAGGTGAGAAGACTTCCCAACCCAAGTCTTGTCTAGCATTAATGTGTCTCTCATGCCAGCTCTCTGTGCTGACCTCACCCATTTTGACCATTTTCTGTTTGAGAAGATGAGCCCAGGCTGGTACCTGGTACATAATATGGATCCCAAAGACTTTGATGGGCAGAGATGCCTGGGCTAACTTACCTATCTTCAGGCCACCGTCTTCACAATTGTATAACTCTAGGGGAGAAGCCGAGAGCATGGTTAGAAGGATATCTAGGTTGTAATGGGATAGGCATCCTTTCAACATGGCATAGAATTTGCTCTGGAAGGAGCTTTATAGCTCATTAAGCCCAGCCCTGTTGTTTCATCAATGAGGAAACTGAGGCAGAAGTGGTTAGAAGGCACGTCTACAAGTAGAATCCAGGTCTCCAATTCCCAGGGCAGAGTTATTTTCTCTACGTTTCACTCCGTCTGGGCTGTAGTGTTGCAGCAGCAGTAGAGTACAGAGTCTGCTCTCTGTGCCTTAGCAGTGGCAGCCTGCTGCTGGGCCAGAGTGGTGAGTCCACTGATGGGGGGAATAGTAATTTCATAAACCTCCAGAAAGTTTGGCTCCGTGATAACAGCCCCCTACACTCTGTTGTCCTGGAAGTACGACAAAGTCCCGGCTGAGGCCATAACTAGACTAGGAATTCAGGGTTTGTGTCACACACTCTCTGCACTTCCAGCTCAACACCAATTATTCGTTGCCCCCATTTAAACAAAAACAAAAAATAAAACCACAGACAGGGAGTGGTGTGAATAAAGCCCCGACAGAGAAATGAGAAAGCTCTGAGCATCATGGGGAAACATTCACTTCCTGGGGAGAGACCCAGCTACTCAGTGTGTTCCTTCCAGGGTGGAGGGGCGCTGCCTGGGGTGACGGGAACTTGAGTGGGAAAGGGGTAGCTCTGGCATGTCTTCTTTTTTGAGAAGACAAAAGTTCATTTGCTGGGAAAAACAGGCACAACTCCTTCTAGGGTGATTTTTCCAACACTTAGACTGTGCTGCGAGGGAAAGTCTGAGTTGGATGCCTGCTGCAGAACAGGGTTGCAATCTGTTCTGATGCCTCTTCCCAAGCCTAGTTCCTGGGCTACCAAGTCCTCGGTGTTTCAGATCCTTGAGGACAGTGCCATGGGATGAAAACTAATCCCAGGCCTTGCACTGCCACATGTTAGTTGAGTGACCCTGGGTATGTGATTGAAGGGGACTGAGCTGGCATCCTGACCTGTGAAACGGGACAGCAAGGTCTTCCTTATGGGGCTTTTGTGAGGACAAATGTGTCAAAAAGTGGAAAACTGCATAGTGCTAGATACATGGTAAGTGGTTAAATAATAATGAAATAATTATAAAATATTTCTCATATAAAGAAGGTATAGAGGATGATATGATGGTCACCGGTGCACTCAACTCTCAGCTAATTAAGAAAACATAAAATCCTGGTTGCATTCCTCTTCCTGCACCCTCCCCACTGTAATCACAACCCTGTATTGCTACTTACATTCCCATGGATGTCTTTATATTTTTACTAAAAATGATGTATAGAGTATTGTTTGGATGTTTTTTAAACATGATAACGTGCTCTATGTATTATTCTATAGATGCATTTTTTTTTTACTTCAAAGTTATGTTTGTGAGGTTCATACTTGTTGCTCTGTGTCGCTCTAGTTCATTTCATTTGTAAAACTTATTTGCTCATTCTCTTGACGGATGTTTAGGTTGTTTCAAGTTTTCTTCTACTGCAATTAATGCTGCAATCATAGTAGTTTTGTGTGCCTCAGTTTTTCTCATTTGTAAAATAAAATCAGAACTTCTGTGATATACTGCCTGTATCACAGTTTCCCTTGCAATGACATTCTAAGAGCATTTTCCGGTTTACAAAATGCCTTTAAGTTCATTACAGCCTCCCACTGCTGGAGACCAGACTCATACTGTGGTTTTCTGGGTTCTAAACTAAGGCTCATTACAGCACCTTATGCCGTGAAAGCTCTTGATAAACTACAAAGGCTTTCACCAATATGAAATGACATTATCATTGCTAAAAAGTACCTTTTGCAGTAGCTTAAAGCCCTCTTATGCTGTCTGCTTATCTTTCAAATAGAGTTTCAGATTCCACAGCTGAACTTTCCCAAACCAAAGTCTTGCAAAACAAATTCAATTTACAATTTTCCACCCTGAGGTAAAAAATAGTTCTTTGCAATAACCTTGGCATTTGCTGCCCGGTCAATGTGGCTTTTTAGTGAGCTTCTCTAGAATCAAGATTTCCATGAATGTTTTTGAGTTTTTCCAACTATAAAATTGCTACAAGATTGTTATTAAAGATTTGGAAACTGTAAGTGCAGTCAGAAGAAAAACTTACTCAGAAACAAGCACTGCTATCATTTTGGCACATTTCTTTCCAATTTTTTCTCCCCAACATTTTGTTTATATAGTTGGGATTGTGCTGTTGATCCAGTTTTGTGCCCTGCATTTTCCACTTAACATCATAACGTAAGCTTTCTCTCTGTGGACTCTTAGTGGCCAAAATTTACCCAGAAAGGAAGTCTGTGTCTCCAAGGAAGCTCATTCTCAGATAGGAAAAAATTCTGTTCTTCATGAAGTTATGGGAAAAATTCCTCTTTGGTGGTTTAGTCTGTCCCTGAGTAACTCTTTATTAAATGTGCCAGTAAACTTCTGCTTGGTTTCCATAAAGATAATGGCTGGAATAAAAAAAAAGTGTGTGAAATGTGTGTCGTGTTTGTATATGTATATATTTATACGTACATGTGTACGTGTGCATACAAATGTGCTTATATGGCTAGATGTTTGCATTTACATACACACGTGCTCACACACAGAGACTCACACACCATTAGAGAAAGTTACGATAAAACAGACAAAAAGTACCGCATTACTATTATTTTACTATTTTAAAGAGTCAACTTGACTTTATTCTGACTCTGTTACAAGCTTAATCTCTGGCTTCTCCCAGGAAGGTGGTGAAATAATTATTAATGACAGCTTGTAGTCCAAGTTAATTTCTTGTTGGAGGAACTAATTATCCATTCCAGGTGTTCTCCATCAGTGTAACAAGACAACCTGTAACGATCGACTGTTTCATTTATGATGAAGCTAATTAAAACTAATTAAACAGATTTGAGTTTACAATACAACTAATTACAAGTAATTAAGGTATGTTAGGTTTGTAATATACATAAAACAACTACCTTTGAAACCAGAATCTAGTTTCCTCAGATTCATTGAACATGTTCATAATATAAGCAGGGCTCAGGCCAAGAAATCTTCCAAGGAAATTAAAAAAAAATAATAATTCATCAACTTTTTAAAAATACTGTGGAATGTTGCTTAATATTTTAATTCATAAAGTATGGAAGGGGATGAATTTTCCCAGGCAAGGTACAACCTACAGAGGAGCCCATTAGCTGTGAAGTCGTAGAATATTTTCTGGAAATGTTGAAATGCTTCTGAGAGCCATAGTGAACAATGTTGAAAGATATCCTTCAATTTACCAGAATTCACCATGGCCTCTTTTTCTGTCTCTAGAACATGTAGCAACTTCACACCCATTGCCACAGAGGGAGTGAAAGCAGCTCTTGGTTCCAGTATGGGATTCCGTGCAGTCCTCCAACAAGCCTGGCCCAGCAGAGAATCCTCGCCCAGGCCC
>RJWJ010044047.1:0-12334 GCA_004363605.1 Indri indri | reverse complement strand
ACTCTGTGGAGGAAGTTCAATTGGGTCTTAGGCCACTACATGACAGCCTAGTTTGGGGCTTAGTGGGGTGACAGCAGGGGCCGGCAGGGTCCCCCACCTCTGTTCAGGTGTGGGAGGCCTCTCAGTTGACATCCGGGACCATCATATTAATTTTTGGCCTGACCCGGACCCCCAATTCCCTCTGCTGCTCTCAAGTTGATGCCGCGACCTTCTATCATACTAAAGAGGAGCAATGACGAGCATTTCAGCCTAGCACTTCGGTCACGGGGCACCTAGGTCTCCCAGGACTGACAACAGGGGAGATATTTGAGTGTTCTTGTTATGGGCAGGGTGGTCCCCCACAATGATCACAGTTCTCACCGGATTCTTCCCCTGACCTGGAAATCGTCCTCTGCTAACCAGCCGCCAGCCCCTTAGGACGAGGCCCCCACCCCTGAGTCTCCGGAGCGCGAGGTGAAGGAGCACCTCAGTCTTTAGACCTCCCGGACCTGCGCACTATGTAAGGGGCAGAGTTCCGTGCGGACCCAGTTCCGGGGCCTGGAGTCCCCTCACTCTTAGAAGCGTCCTCTCCTCAACTCTGTAGTGCCTGGGAATTCTCCCTCTGCTGACCTGAGTCCACCAGATTCAGACCGAAGCCTTCGTTCACTCACTGAGACCCCGCGTTAAAAGCGAATGGACGTCGGGCCTACCGGGCATTCCGGGCCCAAGAGCGGGGGTGGGTCGGGGCAGGGCTCTGTGTGGCCTACTCTTCTCGGCCGCAGGGGCGTTACAGTTTCAGGTGAAATGTCTCCACATTTCTAACTCAGGAAACCCACCGGGACTGCTGAGAAGACCTCGGACACCTCCCTCTGCTGACGTGACACCGCGCCTCTCAGACCAAGGCCTCACTCGTCACTCGCCACAGCCTGGAGGAGGAGGAAGTTAGAGCCACCCACTTCCGGCCACGCCCCCTCCGCAGACATCACAACAGCAGGGGCGGGGCTGTGTGTGTCCGGCTGTGTTCTTGGGGGAGGGGCGGTTCCCGGAGAAGTCACCCAAAGTCCTTCCTTGATTCTTTGCAGGCCCTGGGAATTCTCCCTCTGCTGAGCCGAGTCCCCGGGCCTCGGAGCAAGGACCTCTTTTACCTGAAAGCCTAGAGTAGTAAGTCACGTGGAGCCTGAGCCGGCACACGTGCCTGGGACCTTCCATACTGGCAGCAGGGGTGGAGCTCCCACTCTTCTGGAATGGATGGTACCATCGGTCCTCTCTCAGTGTCTTATAGTCATTTTTTAGAGTTGCTGTGTCAGCTTTTGTCTACGTATTGAAACCAACCTCTGATACTAAAGACCTCAACTGCCTGGGCCTCCTGATATAAAGTGCAGGTTCACCTCATCTGGACACTACTGCCTGGCCCCCCCCCCCCATGGCTGCAGAAGGTATGTTGTGGGGTGGAGAGGGCATGAAGGAGGGGAGACTCTGTGCGATCCCATCTCTTCTGAGGTGTAGAGTCCTGTAGTCCTCATTCAAGGTCCTCGTGCTGACTGCTGGTATCAGGGCCTAGAATATTTCCCTCATCTGATATGAATCCCCCCCTTTCCCCAACCATGGACTGCAAAATCAAGCCCGAGAAAATGAGCGGGCTCCTTATTCTGACAGCTTTGACTGTGATCTCACTTGTCTGACATCAGCAGCCTTTTCCAAATGTTTCGGTACTAAATTCATACGCTTATCACATGCGATCCACTGTGATATTTCCTAATCTGTTTTAGTTTGTGCCTTATATTCTATGAAGATAATTATAAACAAAGGCAGTCCTCATGCGCTAAAGAGGCTTTAGGTAGTTATTACTACGGTGTTTGAACTCATATTGCTGTAACCAACCAAAATATTTGTTTTGTCTTGGTATTTATTCCTCCATGGTTCTGGCATGTGGGGTCTGAGGTAGTAGCTCAGATTCTTCAGGTGAAGCAGTAGAAATTAATTGTCAGAGGCACACTGGAAGAAGCAAAGGCCTAACTGTAAAATCATTCCTTCAATGGGTCCTGTCATCTGCTTTGTGCTGCAGGCTGTGGTCCCATCTCCACTTCAGAGCATGCCCCCACACAAGCGCTAGTTCAACAGACACAGTGTGCCTCAAGAGTTTCTCACTTTGTTGTTTTGTTGATGTTTATGACATTTTTCTTTCTTTATTTCTTTTTTAGATTTTCTAGGGTTAGTTTTGGGAATGGGAAAGTGTAGCCCTAGCTCGGTTGTCATCTTTGAAGCTGCGAATAAGGAACTATATTTGTAAATAATTTAAGGAGAATTGGCATTTCTACAAATCAGGCATACTTCATTTTGTTGCACTTTGTTATATTGTCCTTCTCAGATGTTGTGTTTTTTTACAAATGGAAAGTTTATGGCAACCTTGGTAGTCTATGGGTGCCATTTTTCCAACAGTATGTGCACACTTTGTGTCTCTTTGTCACATTTTGGTAAATCCTGCAATATTTCAAGCTTTTCGACTATTATCGTAGCTGTTACGGTGATCTGTGATCAGTAATCTTTGATGTTATTATTGTCGTTGTTTTGGGGCGCCACAGACCTCACTTATATCAGGTGGCAAACTTAATTGATAAGTGTTGTGTGTGTTCTGACTGCTCTACCCACCATCCATTCCCCAGTCTTTCTCCCTCTCCTCGGACCTCTCTATTCCTTGAGGCACAATAATATTCAAATTAGGCCAATGAATAACTCTACAATTGCCCCTAAGTGTTCAAGTGAAATGAAGTGTCACATGTTTCTCTCTTGAAATCAAAAGCTAGAAATGATTAAGCTTAGTGAGGAAGGTACATCAAAAGCTGACATAGGCCAAAAGCTAGGCCTCCTGTGCCAGAGTTAGCCAAGTTGTGAATGCAGAGGAAATACTCTTGAAGGAAATTGTAAGTGCTACTTACTCTAGTGAACACACAAACGATAAGAAATCAAAACAACCTTGCTGCTGATATGGCGAAGGTTCGTGCGATCTGGATGGAAGATACAACCAGACGTAAAACGCCGTTAAGCCAAAGTCTAATCTAGAGCAAGGGCCTAACTTTCTTCACTTCTGTGAAGGTTGAGATAGGTGAGGTAGGTACATAAGAAAAGCTTGAAGCTAGCAGAGTTTGGTTCATGAGATTTAAGGAAAGAAGCTGTTTCCATAATGTAAAAATGCAAGGTGAACCAGAAAGTGTTGACCTAGAAGCTATAGCAAGTTATTCAGAAGATCTAGGAAATGGATGAAGGTGGCTACACTAAACAACAGATCTTCAGTGAAGATGAAACATCCCCAAGCTGGAAGTAGATGCCATCTAGGGCTAGAGAGGAGAAGTCAATACTTGGCTTTGAAATTCAAGAGACAGTCTGACTCTCTTATTAGGGGCTAATGCAGCTGGTGACTTTCTGTTGAAGCCAATGCTCATTGACCTCTCCAAAAATTCTAGGACTCTTAAGAATTATGCTAAATTTACTCTACCTGTGCTCTGTGAGTAGAACAACAAAGCCTGGATGACAGCACACCTGTTTATTTCATGGTTTGCTGAATATTTTAAGCCCACTGTTGAGACCCAATCAGAGAAAAAGATTTCTTTTAATATATTATTACTACTCATTAATAAGGCCCCTAGTCACCTGAGAGCTCTGATGAAGATGTACAAGTAGATTAGTGTTTTTTTCATGCCTGCTAACACAGCACCCATTCTGTAGCCCGTGGACCAAGGAGTTATTTAGTCAAGTCTTATTATATAAGAAATACATTTCATAAGGCTGTAGCTGCCAAAGATAGTGATTCCTCTGATGGATCTGGCAAAACCTTCTGGAAAGGAGTCCCATTCCAGATGCCTTTAAGAACATTTGTCATTCATGGGAGGAAGTAAAAATGCCAACATAATAGGAGTTTAGAAGAAGTTGTTCCAACCCTCATAGTTGACTTTGAGGGGTTCAAGACTTCAGTGGAGGAAGTAACTGCAGATGTGGTAGAAATAGCAAGAGAACTAGAATTAAATGTGGAGCCTGAAGATGTGACTGAATCGCTGCAATATCATGACAAAACTTGAATGAATGAGGAGTTGCTTCTTATGGATGAGCAAAGAAAGTGGTTTCTTGAAATAGAATCTACTCCTGGTGAAGATGCTGTGAACATTGTTAAAATGACAAAAAGGGTTTAGAACCTGGCATAAACATAGATGATAAAACAGTGGCAGGGTTTCAGAGGATTGACTCCAATTTTGAAAGAGGTTCTACTGTGGGTAAAATGCTATCAAATAGCGTGGCATGCTACAGAGAAATCCTTCGTAAAAGCAAGAGTTAATCGATGCATCAAACTTCACTGTTGTCTTATTTGAAGAAATCGCTTCAGCAACCGCTACCTCGAATTTATATGGAACTTATTTCAAAGGCTTCTACTTTACCCCTGCACATGATCACATGATTTTTTTCTCTCCTATTTCTTATTGTAGTGAATTACACTATATTACTTCTTTTACTAATGTGATATCCTCTTTGCATTTTTTGGACGCAACCCAATTCTTTGCTAATTGACCACTATATTGGATATGCTATGGAATTTTTTGTGGCATTTGTTTTTGAGTGTGTTTGGCTCAAGTGTTCCTTTTTAAGGCATCCTTATCTGGTATTTGTATCAAGGAGAGCTACTTTGTTAAAGTGGATGAGTAATTTCTTACTTTTCATACAGTTTGGAACAGTTTGCTTAATATGGTGATTAGTTTTTTCGTCACCATTAGATGCAACAAGCCTCAAAACCTGGCTGGTCTGGAAACATCTTGAAGGTATATTGGGTTTTAATTACAGTTTCACTTTGCATTGTTCAGTTAAGTTTTCTATTTTTGTGAGCCGTTTTAGTCATTTATGTTTGATAATTTTTTTCTATCTCAATTGGGTTTCTAAATTTAAAGACATACTTACAATAAAATAATTTTATCATTAAAATTCTCAAACATATACCATAGTACAGAAAATACAATAATGAAGCCAATATACCTGACACTCAGTAAAAACAGTCCTCAATAGTTATAGTAAGAAGCTTGATCAGATAAAAAATTATGTATTTGTTTGTTTATTGTAAAGACCACTCTAGAGGTAACACTGTGCATCAAAGATTATCCAGTTAGAAGATACAAAATGTCTCTTATGTCCTTTGCGGTGATGTTGGTAGTCATTGAGGATCTTCACTCTGATCAAGTAATCCACTAGGGGCTATGGAATGATAATTCTATCATTTCTTTCTCTATACTTTTTTTTTTTTTGGTCCACGATTTGATATCCTGATGTAATGGTAAATGTATTTATTATATTCTCTTACATTCTTTAAATCTCTTCTATAGGTACATTTTGTATAATTTTATGATATTTAAATACTATCACTTATTTCTACTTCTTTCTTTTATAATTGATAACACCTACAAGAAGAGTTTTATGTAAAAATAGTGTTATAAAAAAGGAATACTATGTAAAAAGTGTTATGTAATATTTTCCCAAACTGACTTTTACTCATTGACGCTACTGTCTTCTAATTCATCATTCTTGTGCTTAGATTCATTATTTTCTACATGCTAATTATTTAGGCTTAATATGCTACTGTTTCTGTAGTTCTTGAATCATTTGGATGTTTTAAACATTTCTTTCTCTGATAAATCTATTTAAGGTTTTAATATCTTTCTGAGTAGGTGCAGGCTCCTTCTGGTAGACAATACTGTGGAGCTTTATGTGTAGTGTTCCAAATTTTTAAAAGTTGAATAAATATCTCCATTATACTCTTAGGATTTTTGCATATATGTATATTGTATACATATATGTTTGACAGATTATGACAGAGTTCAGTTTTTCCTAGAAATAAAATCAAAGTTTCAGATGACAAAATTGGTCAATATAATTGGCAAACTGTAGCAGTCAAAGATTATGCAGAAAACGGAAACCACCCTAAATGGAGGAAATTCAATACTCAAGAAGTCAAGCGAGTATAGTCAAGCAAATAATTCTTAGCAACTTGAGGAAGATTCTTCCACCTCTGGGGCAGAGAAACAAAGAGAAAAGATATTATTACTGGAGACTAGGAGTTGTGGTCAACAGGATCAGGAAACAAGGTTGATCAATATGACGGAAATTATAGCCGTTGATATAGCCATTGAAGGAGAAGCCACCTGCTGCAGAGAGGAAAGTGGTGAAAAACTCTGCACATTCTCACCTTCCTGGGATCTCATATCCAGTTGTTACCATCTTTGGCTGCATTGAGCTGTCATCCAGGTGTTGGAAAGGACAGAGCATAAGAAATGGGAGTGAGACATTCTGTAATGGAGAACAGAGGAGAGGAAGCTTGAAGAATAGATCTGAGGGCAAATAGGTCCAGGGCTGGCAAACCTCATGGGCAGAGTAGATGAGAAAAATCATATCTAAATTGATACAGAATAACGTTTTATAAAATTAATATTCATTCATGATGAAAATGATATGTTACCAGACTAGTAAAGAGTATCTACAACAACAACAGTAAACATCAAACATAATTTGGAAACTTTGAAAGGTTTCTCTTTAAAATTAGAAAAAAGGAAAGGGTGCTTGCAATCACCATTTCTATTTAACATTGTTTCTTTTCAATTATTATGGGTATATCCTAGTCGTACATCTTTATAGGATACTTGCGATGTTTGGATACTGGCATACAATTTGAATTAATCAAGTCTGAGTAACTGGGGTATCCATTACTTCAGGCATTTATCGTTCCTTTGTGTTAGGAACATTCCAATTCCACTCTTTTAGTTATTTTGAAGCATTCCGAACTTACTGTTGATTATAGTCACTTTGTTGTATTATCAAATATTGTTAATTCTATCTAACAGTATTGTTGTAGCCATTAACTATCCCCACTTTATCCCCTCTCACCACTATCTTTCCCAGCCTCCAGTAACCATTATTCTACTCTCTGTCTCCATGAGATCTATTGTTTTAATATTTAGCCTCTACATGTGAGAACATGTGAGATTTGTCTGTATCCCATAGGTGTGTTGTAATTCTCACTTGCTTCAAGAAACTTTTAAATTTCCTACACAATGTCTTCATTGACCCACTGGTCCATCAGGAACATATTGTTTCATTTCCATTTCTTTTTATAGTTTCTAATGTACCTCTTGTTATTGATTTCTAGTTTTATTCGATTTTGGTCAGAGAAAATACTTGAGATGATTTTAATTTAAAAAAAAAAGTTTGAAGACTTGTTTTATGGTCCGACATATCATCTATTCTTGAGAATGATTCATGAACTGAGGAGAAGAATGTTTCTTCTGCAGCTGTTGGATGAAACGTTCTGTAAATATCTATTAGGTCCATTTGGTCTATAGCGCAGGTTAAGTCTGATATTTCTTTGTTGATTTTATGGCTAGACGATGTGTCCAATGATGAAAGTTCAGTTTGAATTTTCCAACTATGATTATATTGGGGTCTATCTCTCTCTTTAGCTTTGATAACATTTGCTTTATATATGTGGTTACTCCAGTGTGGGGTACATAAACATTTAGAAGTGTTTTGTCCTTTTCTGAGTTGATCCCTTTATAGTTATATAATGATCTTATTTTTCTCATTTTACAGTTTTTGTCTAGAAATCTATTTTATCTGATAGAAGTATAGCTACTCTTGCTCTTCTTTGGTTTCCGTTTGCATGGCATATCTTTTTCCATCCCTTTATTTTCAGTCAATACGTGTCTCTAGAGGTGAACTGGATTTCTTTCAGACAAAGGAGGACAGGAAGGAAGTAATAGTTGCCTCTTATTATTTTATCCCTCTAACCACTCTCTGCCTTTTGATTGGGAGTTTCGTTCATTCACATTCAATATTGTTATCGATAGGAAAGGACTTACCACTGCCAGGTTATTTTTTGATGTCTGGTTATTTTGTGGTCCTGTCATTCTTTATTACTTCCTTCCTGTCTTCCTCTGTGTCAAAGTGATTTTTCTCTGGTAGTGTGTTTAATTTCTTGCTTTTCATTTATTATGTATGTGTTGTAGGTTTTTTAAAATTTGAAGTTTCAATGAAGCTCGCAAAAAACATTTTACAACCAATTATTTTAAACAGATGATACCTCTGCTTACAGAAAACAAATAAGCAAAGAGAGACCTAAAAGAAACTCTACACTTTAACTCCACTCCCCTGATTTTTGTCTTTTTGTTGTTTCCATTTATATCTTTTTATGCTATCTTTTAAAAAGTTGTTATAGTTATTTTTGATAGGTTTGACTTTCAGTCTTCCTACTCAGGATATAAGTGGTTTATGCACCATAAGGACAGCAATAGAATATTCTGTATTTGTGTAATTACTGTTACCAGTGAGTTGTATACCTTCAGATGATTTCTTATTGTTCATTAACATCCTTTTCTTTTAGATTGAAGAACTCCTTTTAGCATTTCTTGTAGGACAGGTCTGGTGTTAATGAAATCCTTTAGCTTTTGTTTGTCTTGGAAAGTCTTTATTTCTCCTTCATGTTTGAAGGATATTTTGGCAGAATATAATATTCTAGGATTAAGGTTTTTTTTTTTTTTTCCTTTAGCACTTTGAATGTGTCATGGCACTCTCTCCTGGTCTGTAATGTTTCCACCGAGAAGTTTTCTTCCAGACATTTTGGAGATCCTTTATATGTTAATTTTTTTCCTTTTTTCTTAATTCCCCTAGGATCTTTTCCTTATCAGTGTCCTTTAGTAGCTTGTTTGTTTATTAAATGCCTTCGAGTAATCTTGTTCGCATTAGCTCTGCTTGGTTTTCTGTGACCTTCTTGTACCTGAATATTGATACATTTTTCTAGATTTGTAGAGCTCTGTGTTATTATTTCTATGAAAAAGCTTTCTATCCCAATATCTCTCTATACCACCTCTTTAGGGCAATAACTCTTAGATTTGCCCTTTTGAGGCTATTTTATATTCTTTTTTATTCTTTGTACTTTTCTCCCTTCTGATTATGTATTTTCAAATAGCCTGTTTTGAAGTTTCCTAAATCTTTCTTCTGATTGATCAGTTCTTCTATTGAGAGACTCTGATACATTTCTCCATTTGTCAATTGAATTTTTCAGCTCCAGAATTTCTGCTTGATTTTCTTTATTATTCAAATGTCTTTGTTAACTTTCTCAGATAGTCTTTTAAATTCCTTCCTTGTGTTGTCTGGAAGTTCACTGATCTTCTTCAGGACAGCTATTTTAAATTCTTTGTCTAAAAGGTCACCCATTTCCATTGCTCCAGGATTGGTCACTGGTACCTTATTAAGTTTGTTAGGTGAGGTCATGTTTCCTGGGTGTTGTTGATGCTTGTTGATGTTCATTGACGTCTGGGCATTGAAGAGTTAAGTATTGATTTTGATCTTAATTGTCTGGGCTTGTTTGAACCCTTCCTCTTCAGAAGGCTTTCTAGGTATTCAAAAGGAATTAGGGTTGTGATCTAAGTCTTTGGTCACTGCAAGCATATCAGCACTGGGGTGCCCCAAGCCCTAAATATATAGAGAACCCCAAAGACTCCTCTAAAAACTAGTGCTGATAAATAAATTCAATAAAGTTTCAGGTTACAGTTTCAACATACTAAGTCACACTAACAATGAACTATCCAAAAGAAAATTTAAGCAAACAGTTTCATTTACGGTAGCATCAGAAAAATATTTAGTAGGAAATTTAACCAAATAGGTGAAAGAGCTCTATACTGAAATCTGTAAAACATTAATGAAAGAAATTGAAGAAGACACAAGTAAGCAGAAAGATATTCCATCTTCATGGACTAGGAAAATTAATATTGTTGAAATGCCCATACTACCTAAAGTGATCTACAGATTTAAGACAATCCCTATCCAAATTCTAATTTTATTTTTCCACAGAAATAGAAAAAGCAATCCTACAATGCATATGGAATCAGAAAAGCCCTGAATAGCCAAATCCATCTTAAGCAAAAAGAACAAAGATGCAGGCATCACACTCTTTGATTTCAAAATATATCATAACACTATTTTAATCAAAACAGCGTGGTACTGGGATAAAAACAGATACATTGACCAATGTAAGAGAACACAAAGCTCGAAATAATTAAAATATTTACAGTCAATTGATTTTTAACAACAATGACAAGAACACACAATGGGGAAAGAGAAGTCTCTTCAATAAATGGTGTTAGAAAAACTGGTTATCCACATGCAAAAGAATGAAATGAAACCCTTATATCAAACCATATACAAAAATGAGCTCAAAGTGTGTAAATGACTTAAATGTAAGACCTGAAAAGTATAAAGCTCCTAGAAGAAAACATAGGGGAAAAGCTCAGCTACACTGGTCTGAGCAATTTCTTGAAATGGACTTCAAAAGCACAGGGTATAAAAGCAAGAGTCAGCAAGTATGATTGCATCAAACTAAAAAGCTTTCGCACAGCAAAGTAAAGACCTGAATGAATAGACAGACCACAGATTGAGAGAAAATATTTGCAGACCATACATCTGATATGGGGCTAATATACAAAATATATAAGGAACTCAAACAACTAACTGAACAGCAATTGAACACAAAACTTGATTTTCAAAAATGGGCAAAGGATCTAAGCAGACATTTCTCAAAGGAAGAGATATGAATGGACAACAGATACATGAAAATATACTCAGCATCTCTAATCAGGGAAATGAAAATTAAAACTACAATGACATATTGTATCACCTACCAACTGTTAGAATGGCTACTGTTAAAAAGATGAATAAAAACAAGTGTTGGGCCAGGTGCAGTGGGTCATGTCTATAATTCTAACACTCCAAGAGGCTGAGGTGGGAGGATTGCTTGAGCTCAGGAGTTAGAGACCAGCCTGAGCAAGAGCAAGACCCCGTCTCTACTAAAAATAGAAAAATTTGCCAAGTGTCATGTGGCACATGCTGTAGTCCCAGCTACTTGGGAGGCTGAGGCAGGAGGATCACTTGAGCACAGGAGTTTGAAGCTGCCGTGAGCTATGATGACACCACTGCACTCCACCCAGGCAACAGAGTGAGACTCTGTCTCAGAAAACAAAAAAAAATGAAAAGCAAAAACAAAAAAGCAAGTGCTGGTGAGAATGTTTAGAGAAAGGGACAATTGTGTACTGCTGGTGGGAATGCAAATTAGTGCAGCCATTTTGGAAAATTGTATGAACGTTCCTTACCATATGATCCAGCAATCCCACTTATGAGTATATATATGAAAAAATTGAAATCAGTATGTCAAGGTGATATCTGCATTCTCATGTTCATTCCAGCCTTACACATAATACCCAAGATGTGGAAGTGACCTAAGTGTTCTTCAAGGGATGAGTGGATAAAGAAAATGTGGTATATATACACAATAGAATACTATACAGTTTTAAAAAGAAGGAATTCCTATCATTCATGACAACATGAATAGAATTGGAGAACATTATGCTAAGTGGAATAAGCCAGGTACGGAAAGACAAATACTGTAAAATCTTGCCTAGATGTGAAATTTTAAAAAGTTGATCTCATGGAAACAGAGAGTAAAAGGGGACTGGGTGGAGAGGGAGGCATGGGGAATGGAGATATGTTGATCAATAGATACAAAGATTCAGTTAGACTGGCAGAATATGGGTTAGTGATCTATTGCGCTGCATTGTAACCACACTTAATGGTGATATATTGTATATTACAAAGTTGCTGAAAAATTTTTAAGGTCCTCACTACAAAAAAGATAAGTTGGCGAGGTGATGATTCTGTTAATCAGCTTGCTTGACTCTTTCTACAGTGTATACATAGATCAAAACATTACATTTTATTTCATAAATATGCACAATTACTTTTTATCAATTAAAAATAAATTTTAAAATACTATAGCAATTACAAATTGATGGTATAGTGGCAGACATAAGCAAATAGACTAATCAAACTGAATAGAGTGTCCCCAAAGAGACTCACTTACACGTGAATCCCTTATTATTATATTAAAAATGCCATTTCGAGGAGGTGGGGAAAGAACAGTATTTTTACTAAAATAAGACAGTGGAATGACTGTCTTACTCACTGAAACACCTTTTCACACTAAACACAAAAATGGATTCTAAGAGGCGTTAAATTCTTCCTTTAAATATTTTGTGATACAATTTTTTTAAACTTACATTATGGTGGAGAAGAGCAAAAACTATTCAGCTTTAAGAAACAATGGTGATATAGCACCTCTTGTATACTCCTGGATAGGGTTGGAACGCATTCTACTAAGCGAAGTATCCCAAGAATGGAAAAACAAGCACCACATGTACTCACCATCAAATTGGTAGTGACTGAACATCACATAAGTGTACATATAAGAATAGCATCTACTGGATGTCGGGTAGGGAGG
>RJWJ010044046.1:0-12334 GCA_004363605.1 Indri indri | reverse complement strand
TTTCTCTATACTCCAGACCTGAGTATAAGTGTGAATTTATAAAGTGTCCTGGATTACCTATTAGTAAAAAAATCTCTGTATCACACATAATATCCTTGCATTTTTAACATATACAAATTATAATGCATTTAAATTGGTGGGACATCAGTAATTATTATTTTTATTTGTGCTAGTGATTTGTCAAATAGTAACCAGAAGAATTTTATACATGGGCGTGTGTGGCTACTCACAATGCAATTTACTTTTCACTGGTTACATGAAACACTATCAGTAAAAACAGCATGTATGTTATGTTGGTTTATTTGGAGTAAAATTTAAGGTTTGGTGAACTCTACCATCATTTGGTGAGATCTTATAACACTTTCTCACCACTAGTAAATGAATTTTATTAATATCATTTAAAACTGTTAGAAGATACAAATTTGAAAATAATTAAAGTAGGCATGTCCTCTAGTTTTGAAATGGAAAAAAGAACCATACTTTGATATACTTTAATAATTGTCTATGAAATAGTGTTCAAATCTGTTAAGCATTTGAACATTGTTCTTAACTAAAAACTGGATTTAAGAAGGAATGTTACATAGTGATTAGGAGTCAAGCTTGCAAACAGACTTCCTGGATTCGAATCCTGATTCTATCACTTAATAGCTGCATGATCTGGGGCAACATACTTATCCTCTCTGCCTCCATTTCCTCATCTCTAAAGTGGGGATGTTGATGCTAGTACCCACATCATAGGTTGATTGGAGAATTGTGTTAATTAGCATATGTAAAATACTTAGACCAGTGCTTGGCATATGGTTCACAAATTAACCCTGAGACTCTGTTTTTTTGGTACAGTTTGACATACACTGGTCCTTTCGTTCTTGCAAAATCAGTACTTCTAAAATACAAGTAGGCTCAGTTGACCCTGAATCCAAGTACAGGCTCTGCCATTGGTTCTGTGACCTTTGGCAAGGCATACAATTTCTGAGTTCCTTCATATATGAAATAGGAATAATAATAATGACCTTATAGGACCCTTAGAGTAATGAAATCAGATGTGAACTAAGCACTAGGCACAATGCCAAAAACACAGTAAATATTCAACATGTGGTAACTGTAGCTTTTGTTATCCAATAGAGACAGTGTTGTTTCAAGAAATAGACATTGATCTGGAAGTCTGGAGAGATAACCTCTAGTTTGGATTCATAATTTCTTGTCTGTGGGGCAAGTGCTATCTTGAGAATGCAGATAGAATGTTCCCCTTTATTCAATCCATCATCACTTCCAAAATCCGTGAATATCTAGAATGACAGCAATAAGACTAAACACAGGGAATATTTGAGTTCCCGCAGTGAACCAAGATTGGTAGAACAAGTTAGGAAGCCAAAGTGGAGAAGGAGCCACAACAGTAATCAGCAGGCTGAAGTGATGGGCAAGTGCTGCCCACCCAAGGGAAGAGTCACAGGGCAAGGGCTTCCAAGAGAGAAGGAAGCACTTGTTTAATGGAAGGCATTGATGCAAGCACAAGGAGTGGATGTCTAATGAAATTTACAAAGGGTCTTCGGTGGCTTTCCCCATAAAGGTCTAAGATACAGTGAAAGGCAAAAGTTGTCTTGTCATGGTATGAGGCGCTCAACCTACACAATTAAATGGGCAAGTACTCAGAAGGCCTTCAGGCAGAGGCTTTTAGATTCCTGAGCTACTACCAGAAATTGTGATTCAGTAAAACCACAGTGGGAAGCAGATTTTCTTTAAAACATGAAGATGTCCATGGACTCTATTTCAAGCAGCATCATCCTATGCCAAATCTCCAAATAGGGAATTGGGATGCCTGTTCAGCTTTTCTGCTGATTTCCTGTGTGAACTTAGACATCACTTAGACTCTCTGAGTCTCTGTTTCTTCATTTATATAATGAGAGCATTAAAGTGGATAATTTCTGTTCAATTATATTTCATAATTTTATATACAGGATATATAGATGCCAGTAAAAATGAATAACATGGATTTAGTAAAACGCACTAACAGCACTGGGACCTCAAACAAATTACTAAACTCTTCAGTGCCTTAGGTTTGGCCTGTAACTAACGGGCCAGTGTGTATGACTAAGGGACTGGATTATCTCTAACAGCCACTGTGGTGCTGATTTTCCCAAAGAATCGTTTAGCCCTGGAGAGAGGAGGACACGTGCTTCAAAGTCTTGTTTGGGAAAAGTTCTTCCCTGTTTATATTGGGCAATACAAACTAATATAACCACGGAGATTATGTGGTGAGAACTTTAATCATTTTTTTTACATGCAATACTTTTATTTTACACATGCAAGGAAAGCGATTTCAGAATCTACTAATTTAAAGCAAGCAGCTGTATATAGATAACAAAAGAAGCAACATTTGGTTACAGCTCAGCACACAGCATCCAAAGCAAACAGGCATGAGACAATGCATATTTATGTAGCATTAAAACCAGATGGATAACATATTGCGGGGCAGAGGAAGGGATGGAGGAAACAAACGGAAATGAAAGACCAATGTTTCTCAATGCTTCAAATGTATAATGCTAAATTTCTCATTTGATAGCACTTCCAGGTGCTTCAAATGTAGTACATTACAGCAAGAATGGTTAGAATGGAAATAACTCATCTGTATACTGGCCCAATACTAAGTTTGGTCAAAACACATTTTCATAGGTCTTCTTTCAGTGGTAAACCCGTCTGATCATGTTCTGAAGTTATTGTTTAATAACTTACTAAACTCAGGCTTTAAGCTCTCTAGATATAAACAATGAATTATTTGGTACTTTTCCTTTTATAATAAAACATTCTATATGTTCTATGTCTGAAAAGTCTCTTCTGCAATATCTGTTGCTTAATAGTAGCTTTTTCAAAATATTAATGGTGAGTTTATTTTATAGTTAAAAAATCCTATTTTGAAAGGAACTTTAATCATTAACTCGTAGGGTATGTGTTCAAAAGATATTTGATGAAATTCAGAGTCTAGGCACAAAGGAGGCAGATGTTAGCTTTAGCATTGCGTTATTACACCATGTTCTTCTTTTGGATAAAACTCAAGAAAAATGCCCAAAACTGTTGGAAATATTTTGTAGGAACATCCCTGGAAGAGGCCAATAAAATCTGGGTATGATTTATTAGAAAATAAGATGGTCCAGGAGAGGACTATGTGGATTGGCCACACAACATTGCAGTGGAATATCTCCCTTCCAACTTAGAGTGGGCCTGGGGAATGTGAAACTTTAGGCAAGTCCTTTGCTTCTCCAAGCTCTTGTTTCCCCATCCATAAATAATGGGGGAATATTATATACCACATGTAACATTGTGAGGAATGAATGAGATATATTGGCAGGGGGAAAAGTAGGCAGACAAAAAAGGAACTGATAGCTCTGTAAAAATATCACAGCTGTCCTTGGAACTATGGGCTGCTCATATCTGGCTCATTCCATCAGCTTCCTGACACCTTCTGGTCACTTAGTTACTTTACCACTTTCTCACAAGCCAGACTTCCTTAGTGTTATTACTTCTAGCCACTCAACTCTCCAACTTCCCTGCTTTCTTTCATTCACATTACTCTCTCCTATTTTTCCTGCTATCACAAACCAGAAAATTTATGACAGTAGGAAACCTATCTTATTCATGAATTACAGTTGCCTCCCTCCGGCCTAAAATTTGGGAAATATACAAAGGAATGAGTGAATGATGCCCATTCTTAGAAATAGACTGGACCTGGCCTTTGCCTCTGGACTCTCCGTTCTTCCCTATGCTGCACCCGGTATAATTCATTCTGGTGGCCCAGACAAGCACTTTCCTTATGTCATGGTCCTGTAGTGCTCAACACAGAGACACTGGCCTTTTACATGTCCTCCCTGAGTTATCCCCAGCACTGTAGCCTCTCTGCATCACTTACACTGGGCTCCCTTTGTCATCTCCAGCCTACCAACTAACTCACCTTCATGTCAGGTACATTCTCCACTCCCAAAATACCCACTACTGAAAATAGGCAAGGAAGGCCTGCCTCTTCCTCCCCAACCCTGGGGGTAGGTGAGTCCCAAGGTTCAACCTTTGCCTTTTGCTGTTCTTCTGCTTTGTTCTTTTAGTCTGAAATCTTATCTAGCCTCATACTTCAATACCACCATCTCTGTAGTAACTTCAGTTTCCCTCTCTGGCACTTATTTCTGTTTCCCAACTCTTCAATTTCCTAAAAACACTGTTCTTCCAGCTCTTGACATGCAAAATCTTGGTGTTCTCCTTAACCCTTCCTTTCCCCTTGGCCTCTCAGATCCAATCAATTGTCATAGTTATAAAATATCCCTTCATAACGTTTTTTCTTTCTATCTCATCCTTTTCTTATACTTTCAAAATTTACTTCTCATGGCTATTCATCTGTTCGTTCATCCAATCCTTCATTCAACAGATATTTATTGAAGGCCTCTTAGTGAACAAGGCAGACAATGTTTCTTCCCTCATGGAACTTACTCTCTAGAAAGGGAAGATAGACAATAAACACATTTATAAATGTATACTCAGATGTCTACATAATGTCAGGTAGTAATCAGCAATATGAAGAAAGATTGTACAGAATAAGTGGATAGATGATATCAATATGGCTGCTATTTTAGTGGCCCCTTTGAGTCTATTATATTTGAGCAGAAGTCTCAATAAAGGTGGCCATCTGGGATGAGAGTCATCTAGAAAAGCAAAGAGACATCATAGAAGCCCCAGGAGAGAAGGTGCTTGGTGTATTTTAGGAACAGTACAGAGATATATGGGGCAGGAGCATATAACATGAGAGCAACTATAACATAGTGGAAAGAGTATTGGGTAAAACATAAAGAATGTGACTTCTTGTCCTGATGTGCAACCTCAAGAAAGTCATTTCGCTTCTCTGGATAAAAAGGGTTGGGCTAGATGATCTCTTAGATATCTTATCAGCTGTAAACTATCTCACCAGCTCAATTAGCTTGTCAGTTATTTTAAGACAAGGAGACAATTTATATTTATATTCTCGATAGTTCACAAAGCAGTAGCCTATGCTGAGTTGAATTGAGTACATTGGGTATAAACTGAGTGATGGGTTGGGGACAGAGAGATAGGAGGAGATGGCTCATGCAGGACCTTGTTGAGGAGCACAGGTCTTGGATTCTACTAGGATAGACAATCAATGGAGAATTTTGAGCAAGACAATGGCAAAATTTGACTTCCTTTTTTAAAAAGATCACTGTGACTGCTATCTAGAGAACAGACAGTATGGGTGTGGGTGGTGGTGGGGGGAACAGGTGAATGAGGAAGGTGAAAGGCTGATGGCAGCTTGCAATAGAGTATCAGGGAAGAAGTGTAATAAGGTCAAATTTTGAAAATAGAGCCAATTTTCTGAAAAAGTATATGTGAAAGAAGAGTCAAGACTGACCGTAAGCCACTGAATGAATGGGGAGGAGCAAATTTTGGAAGAATACCAAGATGTTGGTTTTTCATCTGGCTACATATAAGACTAAACATCCAGTTGAAAATGTTAAGAATACAATTACAAAGTATCACCACATGCAGGGTCTTTAATGCCATGGCATAAGGGCACAAGTGTAGATAGAGAAGAGATTTGAGACTGGAAATCTGGGCACTCTGAAATTTAAGGATCAAGAAGACAAAGAATACCCAGCAAAGGAGACTCAAAGACACAGCCAGTGGGTTGGGAGAAAACCAGAGTGTTCACCACCCAAGCCTGGGTTACCGCACTCGTGTCTTGCCTTTCAGCCTCTTGGCTTTCCCATTTGTTTTTATGTGTTGCTATTTATTTACTCCACATAAAAAATTAAATGCACTTTTTTTCATTGTTAATACTCAGCTCAAAACTCAAGGGGACCTCCTTAGTCCAGTACCAGAGATTCTTTGTAACTTCTTTTTGTACCTCTTATACTTCTCAGCATGAACCATTGTTCTAGTCTCGGTCTGTTCACTAATCTATAAATGCCTTGCTCATTCACATTTCCTTACATTTATTCATACTTTATCCTTTTAATTTTATTTTATTGTTTAAACATATCAAAATCCTATATGTGTATATTTTCAATGATATATCCTATCTCATCCAAAATATCTTCTCTGATAAACTAACACTAATAATTTTGCCCACCACAATCTTGTAATAGCATTTATTGTCTGAATAATCAATACTTTTGGAAATAATAATGCATCATGTTTAAGAGCATTGGCATTAGAGCTGAATTTCCTGGACTCAAAGCTCATCTCTGTTACATACTGGCCAGGTAACTTTGGATAAGTTACTTGTCTTCCTTGTACCTCATTTACTAATTTGTAATAAACACATTATTATAATGCCTACCTCCCAGAGGTGTTCTGATTTTTAAATGGGTTAACAAATAAACTTAGAATGGTGCCTGACACCTAGTAAGCATTCAATGAATGAGAGCTAATGTTCATTTTATAATCTCATCATTTATTGCCTGGCCATGTTAAACTCTCCATATAAGTAGTAAAAACAAGTATAACATAGTGGCAAGGGTATATTTGGATGAAAAGATAGGGATGTGACTTCTTGTTCTGATCTACAACCTCAAGAAAGTCACACCACCTCTCTGGATTGTAAGAGTTGAACTAATCTCTAAAATATCATCAGGATTGAAAATATTTAACCAGCTCAACTAGATTGTCAGTTATTTGAGGGTAAACAGTCAAGTGATATTTATGGTTTCCATAGTTCACAAAGAAAAATATACATTGCATTGAACTGAGTACATTGAGTATTAATTCATGGATGTTTTGATGGATCAAAATAAGAAGGGAAATGGGAAGAATCTTCTCTAGATGATACATCCCAGGTCTGACATCTTCTACATCAACCTTATATTTAAAGACTTCCATTATGGAGAATAAAAGCATAAATATCTATACGTAAAAATTGCTTGCTATTGTAGTGTAATCATTTCCTTTTTCTCCCATCTCCCTCACTTACCAATAAAAACATGCATATACATGTGAACATAGATACAACTCAAACCATGGAAATTATTTAGAATTTAATTGTAAGAGAGCACTGTTTATAACCATCTGCAATGTGTGTATATATAAATACACACACACACACACACACGCACACACACGCATGCACATACCTCTAGGGGAAAGTGTGTTACATATTTCTGTTTCTAGCTTACTTTTCTTTATGCCTCCATTTAGAATGCATTTTTCTCATTTACTATTGATTTGTCCCACTATTCTGAAAGTTCCTTAAGAATAAATTTAATTTATTTTTTGTGTTCCTCAGTGTTTAAACCAAGAGATGCTTCTTACTAAATGGTTATTAAAATGAAAATTTTAAATCTCTTGCAGTAGGTAGAAGAAATGCAATAGGAGATTTTGGTCAATAGTGGGTGAGAGGTAGCATATTTCTTACAGGAAAATCCACTGGGTTAAAACAGGAACCCAGCCAGTGACTGGGGTTCCAGGTTGAGGAAGCTGTAAGAGATAGGAATTTATCAGGGCTTCAATAGGTCCAAGATATGACTTAGCTTAGCCTGACTAGAGATCTGTAGTCTGAACCCATGTAGAGGCTATTAGCAGGAGAAATTTTGATTTGGGGAAACACAAAATTTTCCAACAAATCCCCAGGTACCCCATAGTCCAGGCTTAGGAAAGTAAGACTAAGTATATACATGACTTACTGTTGGAGATGCAGCTCCTAATCTCCTGCCAGACTTGGTCCTTTTGGAAACAGACCTTGGTGATGCTGACTTGAACCTGAAGGTCTGTGGTACCTGGGGCTGGCCAAGTTGAAGCAGGTCAGGAAATACACCTGGTGCAACCTAGAGGTGGAGAAGAACATGACTGCACTACCACTAAGGCTATGGGGGTCAGAGAGACCTGCCAAATTAGAGACGTAATGTGATGCACAGGCCGTATATACTGGCGATCACAGCAGTTTATTTCAGAAGCACGAACATTTGCACAACAGCAAGGAAAATTTTATTTTAGAGATAAGAATATCAAAATGTTCTCAGATAGATGTTTTTTAGAAGTCAGGAAAGATAAAGACTAATGATAATAATAAAAAAAACAGCTAATTTCCTGAGCCGTTAATAGGTCCCAAGCTCTGTTCTGAGCTTCTTATATTGCAAAGCAGTTTAAAGAAAAGAATCAATGGATGGAACTTTGCCCTAAGAAGTTAATTTGCAGGTTGGAAAAGGAAAACTGACCCATCTCAACATAAAATTAAATGAAATAGGCATGAAGAGACAGAATAAAGACAGTGCAAGAAGAATGAAAAGGATAAATATAAAATGAAACATCTCTACTCATCTCAGGTAAGAATTTTAAAAATGGAAAGAAGGGTTTATTGCTTTTGAATTCAAGAATTTATTAAATTAGGATTGACTAGTCGAAAGAGCATAACTTTTGAGAACCCATAGACCTGGATTCAAACTCTGACTCCATTTATTATGTGACCATAATTCAGTTATTTTAAATTCTCTAAAGCTTTGTATTGTTGTCCACAAAATAGGAATGATAATACTCACCTCATTAGGTTGCTATAAGAATCAAGTGGAATGAGATAAAATACACAAAATATTTATTATAGTGTCTTATTCTTAAAGCTAAGTCCATCACTGTTCTTTAATAACAGGAATAACTAACATTTATTAAGCATTTATCATTTAACAGGAACTTTGCTAAATTGTTCCTTTATAATATCTCCTTAAATATTAAAAAAACTGACCCTATGAAACTGATCCTGTTTTCTCTACTGTATAGGTGAGGAAACTGAGGCACAGATACATGCATATTGCTTGCACAAGGACTCAGTTCCTTGCCGGGGAGCTAGGATTCAAACTTAGGAAGCCCCGTGCTCCTGACAACACTGCCTGTGGTTTAAGTTCACTGTGGTTTCTTCAAATTATTAGCTCCTTAAGGGCAGTGATTTTTGTCCAGCTATATCACTGCTGTTTCCACAGCCCTTGGTATAATACCAAGCACATAACAGGTTGAAAGACTAACCTGTGTGATTTTTTATGTGTTTATCAAAGAAAAACAGGAAGAAGATAGTGCACTGGTTGGCTAAATTATATGAGTTTGAGGCTCTACCTGCTGTTGTTTCCATATTCCTCTTTCAGATCTTATAGACCAATTGTTATCTCTGACATATACTTGGAACTCTCTCCCTCACCTCGCAGGTGAATTTCGGTGTGAAGAAAATGAACCTGAATCCACAGAAAAAAATTTTCTTTGAAAAAAGGGAACAGTTTGCAAACTGGGGAGATACAGCCTTCCCTAGAAAACAAAGGTGCGTTCAGAGAGAACAAAGAGAGAGGCTGTCTTTTATGGAGAAACTTTTCACCCAGGTTCCCACTCTGGTCTGCTAATGCAAAAGAAGGGTGCAAACTAGCTTAGTTGTGGTTGGTTGATACAGGTCACAGACCATTGGTTGATTCAGGAGGCATAAACAGGAGTAGACAGCTGTGAAAGTTCCAAGATTAAGCAAGCATGGGGGCTTTCCAGGAAAGCAGGATACGTGTGTGACCTCTCGTCAGCAAACAGCCACTTGACTTTATTTTGAATTTACACCCAGTTAGCCACTCAGGATCCATCTCGAAGGACTGGCTCTTTCAGGGTTTGTATATGTGATAGTAAACCTTAATGTTTTTGTCTGAAGATAGTTGTCCTATCTAAGTATCATGGGTTCCATTACCCTAAATTCTCTCAACTCTGAGCATATTTCATCCTAATAATCTAATATTTCCAATACTTTGGAGTATAGTAATACACTTGTGTTACCTGCCAATTTATCTTGTCTCTCCTACTGAACCAGTAATTCAGTTCAATATGGCAAAGTGCAAAATTCTTGTGCAGGGTGTTATATAGAGTAAATTAAAGGAGTATTCATCGTGGTTCCCACTCTCCAAGAGTTTAGAATCCGAATTTTACAAAGGCTTACTAAAGTAACGCAAAGAACACTGCAAGCCTGAAAATATTAGTATGAATACAAGAACACGGACAATTTTAGTATGCTATGTAAATTTCCTCAGGACAATGTCTGCCTTTATTGGTACCCCCTTTATGCCTAGACAGGAGTTATGCAAACAATGCCCAATTCTTCCGTGGGAAGTAAGAGAATACATTCATTCATTCATTTGTTCATCCGGCATCTGTTTGCTCAGCACTTATTACGAACATTTTAGGCACTGTGTCAGGTACAGGAAATTCAAATATAATCTGTTCCCAAAACTTACTTTCAAGGAGCTGCTGCCTAGAGAAAGAAGGAGTTATATGTAAATGGATAATTTCCATGAAAGGGGAGGTGAGATTTAGTATACACTATCAGCTGTGGTGTTAGAGAGCAAGAAGTGACCAGTGAAAGTTTTCTAAAACTCGAGCCTGGTGGCAATGGGACCATATGGAGCTTTGAATAGGGATGGTTGCTGTCTGAAGTGGCGTAGAGCCTCTTTTGGAGTCTTACTCTGCTTATGGTCAGCACCAAACATTAATGTTCACTGTCTAGGCTGCTTTTGAGAAGGAAAATGACATATTATATTTCTTTTGTCTTTATAGATCTTAGTGCAGAGCATATAGCACAGGGTGTATAATGGTTACTTTTGATCATTGCAACATGATGTGGTGGAAGGTGCATGGGCTTTGGTGTCTAGTAAATCTAGTTTGGATCCCCCAACTCTGTAACTTATTAGCAGTGAGTCCTGGACAAATCGACCTCTCTGAGCCTCTTTCCCCAAATGAGAGTAAGAAACATTGTACAGAATGCTTTTTAAGAATTATCACATTTAATCTCCATGCCCCTGTAAAGTAGGCACTCTCACCATTCCAATTCTCATTTTACAGGTGAGAAAACTGAGGCTAGGTTGGAAAGCTAAGTGACTTGCCCCAAATCACAGAGCTAATTATTGGGAGCTGGGATGCACATCTAGGCAAACTTATTCAGTTCTACTTGATAACTGACTTTTCAGGCCTGTGGTAGGAAAAATAATCTAGCTCAGTGCCAGAAATGCAGACGTTCCTCCCTGCTGTTGTTATTTACTTAACTGGAGATGGTGGGTCAAACACAGACTTGACAAGCTGTGGACAGAACAAAAGACACAATGTCTGTATTATATTTCTCTGGCTCTTCCTTTCTGAGGCCACTGCAATCCAGTCCTCAGCTCAGAAGTCAGGGCAGTCCTGGAGCACACTATTCAAGGGCCTTGGTGTTTAGGGGGTAATAAAACCAATATGAAATGGGGTGTTTTTGCTCCTCAAAGCCAGACTCCTGTCCCAGAAATAGTGGGCTGTCTGACTCCTTCTCCTCATTTCACATCACACCTCAATCTGCCACTGATTGGATCTAGATGAAGTACCCTTTCTATGGAGCAGGATCAATTTAGCCAATTTGTCTGATTTAGATGCTGCTGAGATCAGTTCCTTGAAGCCCAGGTTTGGCAAAGGGCAAACTTCTTTGTGCGATTCTGTATTTAGTTAAACTCCTCCTTGTTTGGCTAGAAAAATTCTTCCTCTAGTTGCCAGGCACTGATGTGATCAAAAAGTGACCTCTGAAGTTGGACAATTGATGTTAAACGGTGCTACCAAGCAAAAAGAGTGGCTCCTGGGAAAAAACACTTTTTTCCCCCTTTCAGTAGAAATAGATTTCAAATATAATTTACTGTTTCTACCTGGTGAAAGGGCATCTCTCCTCACAAATCCACGGGATGCTGAGAGGAGCGCCATTTCTTTTCAGAAGGCCATGTTTCCAAATTAACTTGTTCAGATGCTAAGCAGAGAAGCAGTCGTGCTGCTTGGAAGAACAATTACTTTCCCTGGATTGTCTGCATGCTGGTTCATTCAGCTCACTTTACGTTCCAAACTTTGGCTGTGTCTGTGATGGTGGTTCAATACAGTGGGGGCTTAGAGTTTTCATTTCAGCCAAACCAGTGACACAAAACTGAGAGCCTGGTGAGAATCTTGTAAAATGCTGGGTTTGCGCAACCTGTCTTCTGTGTCCTTCAGACTGACTCCCAAAAGGGAAGCTAAGAAACACAGGGGAGCTTTTGATTGGTTTCCCTGTTCTGGGGAAGATGAACACACACACACACACACACACACACACACACACATGGCACATGAGCTCGACATCTGTGTAGCATCAGAGTTGTAATTGGAGGTGACTTTGAGTGAAAGGCCATTTCAGCTGTGGCTACAGCTTCCCTCTGGCCGGCATAGCAAAGCAGGCCCTGCGGGAGGTTTGAACCTGGGCGCTCTTTCCGTGGTATTGTCTGGTGAGGCAGCAGCCTGCCCCAGTGAGCACTGAGCTCACGGCAGAGGTTGAAAGGGGTGGAGGTGGTGCAGT
>RJWJ010044045.1:0-12335 GCA_004363605.1 Indri indri | reverse complement strand
AGACTGAGGACACTGCAGGCCCCTTTTATGCTTTGTATCACTGAGAAAAATCATCCTTTAACTCATCTCAGAACCCAGGCAGGGCTGTCAAAGCAGGGCCTTCAGCAGGGTCTGTCTGGGAAAATGGGTCGTAAAAGAAAAGTCATTCCACAGAGGCTTGAATACTTGTTCCAGTCGGTACAGTCCAGCAGTAACTATAATCGAACTGTTCCCAAACACCTTGGTCTCAGGACATTTAAAAATTATTGAGGAATCCCAAGAGCTTTCCTTCAAAAATTCTAGAAAACATATGAATACACTTAGGTTTTGGACTGGCTCATAGCAAAAAAAAAAAAAAAAAAAACACACATACACACGCACACACACCCACATTCTTTTAGTCACCAGAGTGATGACGTCATCATACATCCGGTAAATTCATCATTATTTGAAAAAACAGCTAAAGGAAATAAAAATTTCCAAACCTCAAAATCTATGAGCAGTGAAACAAATCCTTCAAGAATTTTAAGGCCGAGCGCAGTGGCTCACGCCTGTAATCCTAGCACTCTGGGAGGCCGAGGCGGGTGGATTGTTTGAGCTCAGGAGTTCGAGACCAGCCTGAGCAAGAGCGAGACCCCGTCTCTACTAAAAATAGAAAGAAATTATCTGGACAGCTAAAAATATATAGAAAAAATTAGCCGGGCATGGTGGCACATGCCTGTAGTCTCAGCTACTTGGGAGGCTGAGGCAGGAGGATCGCTTGAGCCCAGGAGTTTGAGGTTGCTGTGAGCTAGGCTGATGCCACGGCACTCTAGCCCGGGCAACAGAGTGAGACTCTGTCTCAAAAAAAAAAAAAAGAATTTTAAGATGAAAAAAAGAATTTTACGATGAATTAAAGACACATTTAGCTAAGCAAAACTGAGAAAGTTTGACAAAAGCGGATCTTTACAAAAGGAAATTATGAAGAATGTACCTCAGGCAGAAGGAACGTGCTTCCAAGAGGAAGATCAGAGATTTAAGAAGGAATCAGAAGGTTAAAAAGTAAGAAAAAAGGAAGGTTAAAAAAAAAAGAATAAAACAAAAAATAGAAAAAGAAAGAAAGATAAGTAAGAAAGAAAACATTTTGTTAACTCTAAAAATTATAAGTCTATTATTAAGGAATCCAAATAGCTTACCTTGGGAAATTCTAGAAAACACAAGAATATACAAGCACACATTTCTTTAATCATCAGAGCGATGACATCATCACACACCAGGTCACCTCTGGAAAATTTCAGTGAGAGCGCGGAAAAAGACAAATAACGTCTCACTATTATTATAAAATTAGTTTTGCAACAAAGGCTCTGAAAGGATCTTGGGATCCGTAGGGTCTCCTGGACCACACTTTGAGAACCACTCCTCTAATCCTTCTTCCATCTCCTAAAGGTGGGCCTCCTTTGTTTGCTTCCCTGATGGGCTAAGGAGGAAACAGCAAGATCAGGGGCCACAGAGGGAATTCCCCTCTTACTTTTGCAAGGGTTACCAGGGGACGCGCGGACTCCTGGGTCGGGTTTCCGGGAAGGTTCCGCGAGGCCCCGCTAGAGGGCGTCGCTAGAGAACGCCACCGGGCGCCTCATCGTCCCCGCTCGTGCCCTCCGGGTTCACACGCGTGCCCGGATGAGAGAACGGTGCCTGGAGGAGGGGGCGGTGCGCCGCGGGGCCGCGGCCTCATTGGACGAGGTGCCGCCGCCTCACGGCCGGGGCGGGGCTTCTTCGCGCTAAAAAGCCGGGCCGGGACCTGCAGGAGTGCGCAGCTCTTAATTGCAGCTTCTGACACTTTTCTGTCACTCGCCGAGGTTCGCCGGGTCATGGTGCCGGCGTGACTCAGAAGAGGACGCTCCCGGGAAACGAATGAGGAACCACCTCCTCCTGTTGTTCAAGTACAGGGGCCTGGTCCGCAAAGGGAAGAAAAGCAAAAGACGAAAATGGCTAAATTCGTGATCCGCCCAGCCATCGCCGCCGATTGCAGTGACATACTGCGGCTGATCAAGGTAGCGGAAGACCTGAGCTCCTCCGGGGGCGGGGGGTAGGGGGGCTGGTGGCTCCGTTTGCCGGGGAGTCCGTGTCTTCGAGTCTGGGCTGGTGCGAAAGTATAGCCAGTTCTCCTTTCTCCGCCCGCTTACCCGAACTCTAGCCCCGGCTGCTCCGGGCTGGGCTGGACCCTGGCGCCGCCCCGCCCCGCCCCGCCCCATTCCCACCCTCTGAGCTGGCCCGGCCAGGGACTTATTTTGTTTTCTGCTTCTTTCTTTCTCTTATGTGCATCTCCCCAGGAACTGGCTAAATATGAATACATGGAAGAACAAGTAATGTTAACTGAAAAAGGTAACGCTGCAGTGGTGGGGTGGGGGACAGACAAGTGTTCGGTGCCTGCCATCCTCACCAAGGCCAACACTGTCGCTGCTGCCCCTTCTTGCAGATCTGCTAGAGGATGGTTTTGGAGAGCACCCCTTCTACCACTGCCTGGTTGCAGAAGTGCCCAAAGAGCACTGGACTCCGGAAGGTAACCCCTCTCCCCTTCCAGAAGCCAGGGAGACCGATTGTTGTGTAAAACGTGGTGTCTGCTCTGTAGCACCACTGACTACACAGGTTACTGAGAAGTTGGACAGAAATAATAGCCAGCAAGTGTTCAAAATAATGAGGGAAAAAAATAGATATGCTGCACTTACTAGGGCAGGTTGAAAGAGCTGTTTAAGTATCAGACTGCTGTGGAGATGCGGAAGAGTTAGAGCTGTTTAAGTATTAGAATGCTGTGGAGACCCTGGAAAGTTAGGTATGATGTCATTTGTTGTAATTCAATTTCATAAAATGGTTCTTGTTTGACCCTAACGTAACCTTTTTTGTAATTGTGTTAAATCACATTTTTTTCTTTAATTTGTCCCAATCTTCAGGTTACAGTCTCTAGCTTCGCCATGTACATGGCCCTTCCGTGTACATGGATGGGCGGGGAGGTAACTAAAAGATCCTTTACACAATAAAGTAGATGATCATGATAAATGAGGTAAGGTCCTATTATCACACAGTTAAAACACGGTAGATCAGAAACTTCACTATACTCGCTTCCTGTCTGTTTGCAAAGGAATAGAAAATGGCTAGAAAGTTTACTTTGAAATCTTTGCCTTCATTTGGAATTGTAGAGGAAGTCGGATGCTTTTTTTTTTTTTTTTTTTTGCCTTTTTTTTGCTGGTCCCTGTTGACTGGTCAGAAGACAGAGCTAAAAGCGGAAGTAATTTTGGTGGGTGCTTTAAGGGTTTTTTTTTTTTTTTTTGACGTCTGTTCCCCAAGCTAGAAGAAATCAGCGGAAAACATTTTAAGGGATGAGGTACTTTTTAGAGGTATGTGGATGTTACATAATCCCTGTTTCTAGGTAATGCTGCTGCTTCTGGCTTAAAAACTGGGGAGAGCAAATTAAAAATAAAAATGTGTAAATTGGAAGGCAAGTTCTGAAATTAAACCTTGTACTTTGGCCTGATGTTCTGACATTAAGGAAGCAAGAGTTTGTAAACTACAAATATTTACTATTCTGAACTGCCGTGTAAACTTGACTTAATTCCCAAGTCAACATACCGGTGTATCAGTAGGATGTGAATAATGTGTGTGTTTAAGACCATAGCAGTTTTGCTCTGGCAAGTAATGAAAACATTCTCACTTCTGAGTGTGAGATCCAGCTGACTGCAGAGTGGCCAGTCCACAGTTGTAGCTTAACTTCAGTTAGCTCAAATGTGTGCTTTTTGCAAATACGTGTTCTGAGAATGGTGAGATGGTCCAACAGTGGCCTGGACTGCACTCACATAAAAGTCAGGAGACAGTCCAGTTCAGTGGTTACTTATTTCTATAATACATGCATGTATATTTTTTAAAACCTGTGATAGGCTTCTGATTCTGCAGCTACAACTTTTACAGATTTTTTTTTCTTTGCATCTCATGATATTCTTCTTACAGGACACAGCATCGTTGGTTTTGCCATGTACTATTTTACCTATGACCCATGGATTGGCAAGTTGTTGTATCTTGAGGACTTCTTCGTGATGAGTGATTATAGAGGTATGATTGTGTTGTGGGGGGAGGTTCTGAAGAGAAATCAGGGCTGTAAGTCCTTACGATGACTTTTTAAATTGTGTTTCTCTTTCTTTTAGGCTTTGGCATAGGATCAGAAATTCTGAAGAATCTAAGCCAGGTATGTCTCACTTTTTGGTTTTCGAATTTGTGAGGGTTACTGGATTATTTTAATGATTGAATCAAAATTGGGTCTTGGAAAGTGGGTGATAATGTCACTGAGTTTGTGTTTTACTCTCCTTTATAATAGGTCGCGATGAAGCATCGCTGCAGCAGCATGCACTTCTTGGTGGCAGAATGGAATGAACCATCTATCAACTTCTACAAAAGAAGAGGTGCTTCTGATCTGTCCAGCGAGGAAGGATGGAGACTCTTCAAGATCGACAAGGAGTACTTGTTAAAAATGGCAGGAGAAGACTGAGGATTGGGGGTGTAGATGATAACAACATCCATTCTATTTTAGAATAAATTCTCGACTTATCTTGCTTTCTATCCTATTTGTAGTGAAATATAGAACAAGCACCCATTCCAAAGCTTTATTACCAGTGGCGTTGTTGCATGTTTGAAATTTGGTCTGTTTAAAATGGCAATCTTGTATACAGTTTGGAGTCAGATTTCTCCTTGAATATCTTGATAAACAACAGGTGGTGTGATCTTAATATGTATGAAAAACTTCATTCTTGTGAGTCATTTAAATGTGTACAATGTACACACTGGTACTTAGAGTTTCTGTTTTGATTCTTTTTTAATAAACTACTCTTTGATTTAATTGTTTGGTGTAAGCATTTTTACTAATCATTTATTTCTTACACATTTTTCTTGCTGTTGAGTGCACAATCAAAATGGCCAGCAAACATCATTGAATAACTACAATTGCTTAAAACTACTAAACACTTTTTAACCCAATTTAAAAATTTTATAGTCATGTGCTATGCTAGTATTTTCAAATCTGGAAGGAAGCCAGTTGACTTCCAAGGTTTCATACATAGTAACATATAAAACATAACTTTACATTGATGACACTGTACATTTCATCTGACAATTTTCAAGAACTGAAAAACCAGGTTAGAAACAGGCCCACGATGAATAAGCCCAGTATCACACAAGTCAAATGAGGAGGTGGAGTTATAAAACATGGAAAATCAAGAAAAAACATCTTGTCCCCAAAAACCTTATCCCACACAAGATACTTTTTGGAGGTAAAGTGAATCACTTTTTTTTTTTTTGAGACAGAGTCTCACTCTGTTGCCCTGGCTAGAGTGAGTGCTGTGGCGTCAGCCTAGCTCACAGCAACCTCAAACTCCTAGGCTCAAGCGATCCTCCTGCCTCAGCCTCCCGAGTAGCTGGGACTACAGGCATGTGCCACCATGCCCGGCTAATTTTTTTTTCTATATACTTTTAGTTGTCCAGATAATTTCTTTCTATTTTTTTTTAGTAGAGACAGGGTCTCGCTCTTGCTCAGGCTGGTCTCAAACTCCTGAGCTCAAACAATCCACCCGCCTCGGCCTCCCAGAGTGCTAGGATTACAGGTGTAAGCCACCACACCCGGCAGTGAATCACTTTTAATTGGGAGCAAAAATCACAAATTTTTACAGGAAATTTGCAAACAAAATACAAATCAGGTAAATTAGCATCCCACTTAGTGAATTTGTGGTACTGTTAATAAAATGGACTTTCACAGTAGAGAAACCATAGAAGCCCTTAAAACTGCCAGGGGAGAAGTAAACAAATGCTTTCTCAAGGACTGAAAATGAAACAAGCATGAGAGAAAGCTTTCCCTTTAGTTATGTGAACTCCTTTCATCACTCATTACGTTGACTCAAATTCTTAAACCCACTAATTTCCACAATAATGAAAATGGTGGTTGATAAGCACTGTAGACTAATGTCCAAGGTAATGTTTTCCAAAAGAAGTCAGATAACCTGAAAAACAATATTCTGTATCTCTTTCTGTGTTCTCCAGGAAATAAATACTGAGCTCTGCAGTGGAAGGGGATTTTTCCCTACATTCCTTTGTATCAGTGTCTGTTAATGGCTTCCTAGATTGGAAGGTAGCCATATATCAAAGTGTGACCCTGTATCATATTTAACACAGGACGGCTTTGGGATTTATTGGTGGCTCAGCATGCCATGAAAACAGGTTTGTGGAGTCTATTCCCAACCAGGGTCCTGCTAGGATGGCAAATAATACGTGAGAGAAACTGGCAAAAATAAAAGGGTAACTAAACACAAAGAGCCTTGTGAGGAAGTAAGATATTTTGAAAATTGTGTTTTGGAAAGTGGGCCTGTTAGAGGAAAACAACTACATGCTGACTGTGGTTAAATATATGAATAAATTAAATTAGCCAGGCAAGTTACAATATAACTCTTTGTTTTCTCATCCTTCTTAGAGTTTAGCCTTAAAGGCCATGTTGTAGAGATGAAAGGTTTTATGAAGTTTTTGTGTCCATTTTAGAGAATTCCCTTAAGTGTTAAAAAACACCACTGCACTGGTCCACTGAATGTTCAACTCAATTACAAAGGCATCTCTTTAAAAACTAAAGTATAAAGCAAATCTGTAAAGCTTGGAATCACCAAGCAAGTAAGAAAACATGGGCAAATTATCTGAAAGGAAGCAACAAACAATGATAAACCTGAAAAACAAAAGTCCATTTAAGCAACATTCCTGTAAAGATAACTTTAAAATTACTATTTTACTAAAATACCATGTCTGATATAATCATTTGGGAGAAATAGTATTTCAGGCCTGAGGACTTGCCAACTATTACATCTGGATATTTTGGGGTTTACTCTGTTTTTTTTCTTTTCTTTTCTTTTTTTTTTTTTTTTGAGACAGAGTCTCACTCTCTTGCCCTGGCTAGAGTGAGTGCCGTGGCGTCAGCCTAGCTCACAGCAACCTCAAACTCCTGGGCTCAAGCGATCCTACTGCCTCAGCCTCCTGAGTAGCTGGGACTACAGGCATGTGCCACCATGCCCGGCTCATTTTTTCTATATATTTTTAGTTGTCCAGATCATTTCTTTCTATTTTTTAGTAGAGACGGGGTCTCGCTCTTGCTCAGGTTGGTCTCAAACTCCTGACCTTGAGTGATCCACCCGCCTCGGCCTTCCAGAGTGTTAGGATTACAAGCGTGAGCCACCGCGCCCGGCCTACTCTGTTTTTTAAAAAAGCTCATTTGCTGCTAAGTTTATGATATCCCTAAAAGACTTATAAAATCAAAAATTTTGATACTATTAAATGAGGAAGTGGCTGGGTTTGTCCATGCATTAGGCTTAAGACATCCTTCTACTGATCTGATTACAGGGTTGATAATAGAGCCATGGTCTGTCATTGTCCAAACCAGAACCCCATATCATCAACTTCTTAGATTCCACTTGTAGTCTTTCTAGGGAAAGAAAGTAGAGTCTTTTTCACAGAAATGTAGAAGAAAAAATTCAGAAGAAACCTAACGATTTATGAATGCCTTAGACCCACTCTAACCTTTCCTGCGAGGCTCCTTTCCACTGGGTACCCAGCAGGGCCTAGAATAGATGACACTTATCACCGCTCCTTGAGCAAGCTGGCCCTGCCCTGGGAAACCAGCCACACATCTCTGCTAGGAGTGAAGCAACTTCCTTCCCAACCGTGGCAGGCAGAGCCTTCCTCTCAGAGTCTGCAGATGCCCATGTGTGCTCCTAGGATTCTGTCTGTTTGCTTGACTGGTGCCATCTTTGCTTTCTTGCTTCTTCAGCATCTCATCCTGTGGGTTGTCACCTCAGGGTAACCTTATGCTTCATTCTCATCCCTTTTCTTTGTGCTTCCAGTGTGGGCTTCAAGCCCAAATCAGCTCAGACTGACAGGCAGCCCACACCCTTACTGAACCCACCCCCGTCATCATTGCCTTTGTGTCCTACCTATCAAAGGCCACCAAATGCCCTTCCTCGTAATATTCTCCCAGCACCCTATTTCCCTATCAGCACATTCTTTCCTGTGGCTCATATCTGCCTAGTAAATGTTTTAGTAGCTTCCAGATGGTTATCAACATAATAGCTAATATTAACAGCTAGCATTTATTAAGTACTCACCAGGAACCAGGCATTAAGTTCAGCACTTTCTATACATTATTATCTCATCTAATTCTCACAACCACCCTATGAGGTGGGTACTATTATTAGTTTCTTTTATAATGAGAAACTAAACCTCAGAGAAGTTAAGTTGCCCAAGGCCACACAACTAGGCCTGGAAATCAAGCTCCAAACCAATTTCTCAAACCCCTGAGGGTTCCTGCCATATTCTCAGAAGACCTCGTAGTCTCTGTAAGAATGATTGAATATGGTGTTTCTTTTGGATTATACATTAAAGAAATCGGTATGAACATTTTTCTGGATCATCAAAATCAGTGGTTCTCAGTACCAGCTGCATATTAGAATCACCTAGAAAGCTTTTTTAAAATACTAATATCCTACCCGGGGAGATTCCTAATTTATTTCTATGTTAATGTGCATTCCGAAGTGAAGCCAGGGTCGAGACCCACTGATCTGGATAATCAGCTCATAACTGACTCTTAGTCACAATTGTGAGTACAACCATTTCAGCTTGTGTTTCTGCTGCTCACCTTGGCTCTTGCCAAGCAAAATCAAGTGAAGTCACATCACACTTCATGAAGAAGAACCTTTTAGAGAGTTTTAGAGAAAAATTGGGAGAATTGTGTTATCCCACTCCATATAGCACTGAAATCAAAGAACATCCACCCCAGCAGTCAGTACCACGTTCCTTTGCAAGCAGCAACTTCATTTCAGCAAAACATCTTCCCTCACATTAAATCAGGGTAGTTCACTTGAATTTTATTACCTTGGTAATTTTGTCTGCATTTGATTTGTAAATGTATACTGGTTTTACAGTTGTACAGGAACAAACACAAAATGTTCACATCTAGTTGTATGTTTATAGTAATGTAATAAAAATAATTTCAAGCACCACTGGGGATCTGTGAGAATTCTTTTTCCTTTAAAAGGGGTCCGTGTTACTCAAGTTTGAGAAGCACTGCTATAACCAGTACACAATACTGCCTGCTTTTGTTTGGTTAAAAAAAAATGCAAAAGGCATCAGAGTGACTTAATCAGATTCAGGTTTGATTTTTTGGCAAGATTATTTCATGGGTGATGTTTTTCCCATCAAGAAGCAAATAATGACTGGTCCTCTCTGTGCTGCTATCAGCTGTTAATATCAATACTTAGGTCTGTTGATTCATTAGGAATTGCAAAATGGTGATATTCTATTTCTATCATTCCTTGATTTATGAGCTAAAATACTTCTATAAAGAGAACTTGGCCAGGCACAGTGGCTCAAAGTGCCTGTAATCCCAGCACTTTGGGAGACCGAGGCTGGAGGAATGCTTGAGCCCAGGAATTTGACACCAGCCTGGGCAACATAGTGAGACCCCATCTCTAAAAAAAAAAATAAATTAGCCAGGTGTGGTGACATGCACCTGGGGTCTTAGTACTCAGGGAACTAATGGGAGAGGATCTCTTGAGCCCAGGAGTTAGGGGTTACAGTGAGCTCTGATCACGACACTGCACTCCAGCCTGGGTGACAGAGGGAGATCCTGTCTCTGAAAAACAGAAAAAAGAGAAAGAACATTCCCCCATCTTATATTTGATTACTCTAAGGCACACTTTAACGAGAAAAGGCAGAATAAATGCTTAATTCTTCTCTTTTACTTACTAGTTTTCAAAAGAATGAATTGGGTTCCCCAGTATCTTCCAATTAGGCTTTTTTTCAAGTATTGTTATTAACTCCTGGACTTTTAGCATTTCCTGGGTCTTAATTTATTGCCATTATTTTTCTTATTGAAGTTCAGATTTCCCTAATTGTCCAGTGAGATCTTCAAGTTGGCTCCAGAGACATCCTCGCTCTATCGCCACAGGTAGAGTGCAGTGGCGTCATCACAGCTCACCGCAACCTCAAACTCCTGGGCTCCAGAGATCCTCATGTCTCAGCCTCCCAAGTAGCTGGGACCACAGGTGCGTACAACATCCACTGGCTAGTTTTTCTAGTTTTAGTAGAGATAGGGTCTTGCTGTTGCTCAGGCTCGTCTCAAACTCCTGAGCTCAAACAATCTTCCCGCCTGGGCCTCCCAGAGCGCTGGGATCACAGGCTATTAGCCGCCGCGCCCAGCCAGCTTCTTCCTTTTTAAGTTGTCCCAGGCTCATCTTGTATATTTCCTCCCCTGAGACCTGACATCAATGGCTAGGTAATTCTGAGCTTCAGAGGTTCCCAGGGGAAACACCATTTATTAGGAGCAGGTGGTGTTCGCAGCTTTCTGTTTTGATAATGACATGGGCACAGCAGGGAGATCCTTTTAAATGGGGGCTAAGAGCGGTGGCATTCACTTCACGCTCCCCTGAGGGAGCCTTCCACCAGCTGCCTGCCGGCCAGCGCTGTCTTCTTTCACCTTGTTACTTACACTGCTTTCTTTCATCCAGTGAATCAATAACAACAACAAAAAAAGTGGTTTCAAAACAACAATGCTAAATCAACAACAACAATGATCTTTGTTTGCAGACAGACATGATTCAGAGGCAGTTTGGGTCTGGTGAACATTTAACTTGGAATAGATCCTGGTTCTTCTTCATTTATGAGAATAAAAATAAACCTCATTTATGGGATTAAAAATAGCTACCTCGGAGTTGCTGTGAGGACTAAATGAGATTATGAATATGGACGTAGAGGATGTACATTTTTAATATATTCTATGTGATACTTTTATAGCATCCCTATGGTGAGCATCTACTGTGTGCCAGACACTGTGATTTATTTCATTAATGCCCATAACAATATTGGAGGGTATTCCAGTGATGCCCTGATAAACCAGCTGGGAATGACGGTAGTCTTGATTTGTAGAATTTGTTGGTTTCCATGGTATAAATACTTCCACGAAGGCTGTACCAATGGTTTTAACAATTGGCTTGCAAAATTCCTGAATATTTACCAATAGGCTCTCCCAAGCCAGCAGGAGTTGGCTTCTGCAGACCACTGGATCAGGCCCATTTTAAAGATGAAGAGATGGAGACTGAGAGAGGCTGAGCAGGCCCGGGCACAGTGGCTCACGCCTGTAATCCTAGCACTCTGGGAGGCCGAGGTGGGCGGATTGTTTGAGCTCAGGAGTTCGAGACCAGCCTGAGCAAGAGCGAGACCCTGTCTCTACTAAAAATAGAAAGAAATTAGCTGGACAACTAAAAATGTATATAGAAAAAAATCAGCTGGGCATGGTGGCGCATGCCTGTAGTCCCAGCTACTCGGGAGGCTGAGGCAGGAGGATCGCTTGAGCCTAGGAGTTTGAGGTTGCTGTGAGCTAGGCTGACGCCACGGCACTCTAGCCCAGGCAACAGAGTGAGACTCCGTCTCAAAAAAAAAAAAAAAATCTTAAAAAAAAAAGAGAGAGAGGCTGAGCAATTCGGATTCACTGCAGGGGGTGCAGGTCTGGGCTGTGCACAGATCAGGTTTGTGCCTCCAACAAACGTGTACTTTCTCTACCACACTCACTCCTGACACTTCTCTAAGGGGTTGAGCTACACTATTTGACCTCAGGCTTATTTATTTATGCATTTCACATAACAAAGTGAACAAAAATGTTTACCTCCCTTGACTGTGAACATCCTGGGGGCAGGGACTGTGTCCCATACATAATCTTTATACCCTCAAGGCCTCATTCCATGCAAGGCACACAGTGGCACTTTATAAACATTCATTAAATAAATGGAATAAACCAGCCCCAGTTGTAGGGGGAAACTGAGAGATGGAAATCAACTCTAATGTCATTCTTTACTTATAACAGATACCCACTTTGAGAATCACAATTTAATTGAAAAAAAAAGAAAGATAATAATTATAAGTCACTTTCTACATCCCATGTATTTTACATGGGTAATGTCATTTAATTCTTAAAACAAAGCCATCTTTTTGTGTATGAGGAAGGCAGGGTGTAAGGAGTGAAGCAATTTATTTTATGTCACACAACCAGAAGGCAACAGGGCTGAGATCTGAACTGGGCAGCTGAGTTCCACATACACCTCGCGAACCACAACTCGTGTCTAGTTTAACTATTCATGGTGGCCCTTAGTCATTAAATACCGGTGGTGCTTCAGGGCTAAGACTGCTTCTTTGAAACCTGGAAAAGGTCTTCTTGCCTGTGCTTAGAGTCTGTGTAGAGGAAGCAGGGGAAATGTGGGCTTCCTATTGGCTGCTCCCTGCCTCAACACTTCTCAGCCAGCTCTGCAAGAAAATTC
>RJWJ010044044.1:0-12374 GCA_004363605.1 Indri indri | reverse complement strand
GCCCAGTACGTTAGTGACAAAACAGGATGCAGTGGTCAGCTCTCCCGCCCTCCTGTGTGACCTGCTTCCCACAGCACCCCATGGGTGGGGAAGCTGCCCTTACCGGACACGGCCTCCCCCCGCCGCACACTGGACTTCTGTGAAAGGGCTGAATTTAGGACCTGAAACCAGCTCAAATGGCGACGGCAGAGCAGCTGCGTGGAAGCATCTGGTCCAGGTGTGCTGGGAGCTTGGATGCAGGAAGGGGGCGGGGAGGGAAGCGAGGGGCCCTGGGTGGGGGCGATGGCAGGCTGCCACTGAGCACCCAGCGGGGAATTGATAACATTAGAGCCAGGAATGAGTTTGGAAATCAGAGGCGAGCCCCATATCCGACTGATAAGCCTGAACTCAGAGGAGCCTCAAGGAGCCCAAGGTCATAGCATTATGGCACAGAACCTGGGCCAGAGCTGCCCAGAACCCTCCTCCCAGGCCGGTGCCCTTTCCACTAAGCATAATAACACTAACGATTTTTAAAATAATAATTACTATTATTATTATTGCTAAAATGTGTTGTGTACTCACCACATGCCATGTGCTATTCTAAGACGTAGTCACATCTGAGACAAGTACTGTTAACATCCCCATTTCACAGATGAGGAAAGCAAGGCACAGAGAGGTTAGCAACACTCCCCAAATCACCCAGAGAGTTCCCTCTGTGCACACTGAGAGAGACAGAATATGCAAGCAGACAATGGCCAAACCACGTATGACAATAGAACTCTGCCCTGAGACCTCTGCAACAATCAGCCCTGGAAGCCAAACCACAACCTCTGCAGTGACCCAGAAGGGTCAGGACGTGGTCAATCACCAGTTTCCCTATTTCCTTCTGCCCTGCCACAACCGCCACTTCCAATGCAGGGCCAGCCAATCACGGAGGACACCCTGCTTCTGGTCTCACCTGCCTCCGGCTCCCGCAGGTGAGAGCACGCCTGAAGCCTTCCTTTTTCTCACCATAAAGCTCTCCTACTCCTCTGCCTGCCTTCGAGTCTCTGCCACATACAAGCGATGGTGGCTGACTCCCTTGCTGTGGCTTTGAATAACCTCTGTGTGTTCTTGTGTGGTCTTGGTTTACTTCTACAATTCCCAGTGCTCATCATCTTGCTGTCAGGGTACAGGCTGGCTTGGAAGGAGATGTTCTCGGAGGAGCCCCAGGCAGGCAGAGGGTGCTGGGGCTGGGGCCAGCTGCGTTTCTACCAGGCCAGCGGGCTGGCTCCCAGGTTGCTCTGTCGCCACAGAGGGTTGCACGATTTGCCAGCCAGCCAGCAAGTCCCTCCCTGCTGCCTCCACAGGTCACTGTGCACTAGGTCCCTGTCTTAACTCACCTTTCACTCCCCTAAGCCAGAAGGAAGGAGGGGATTGCTCTATTGAGGGCCTAATCCGTGCTGGGCCCGAGCCAGCCTCTTTGTATCATGTCATCTCATCCTAACCCTGTGAAGCAAGGTCATGTTCCCACTGCCTTTGAGATACACTGGCCTTCAGCTATGTGTCCAAAGTCACTTAACTTTCCCATGCCTCAGTCTATAAAATAGAGAGAGGAAGGCTGGACAAGATCCGTGCTTCTAGGAAGCTCGGGGAGCCCCCTCGGAGCAGGAAGGGGAGCCAAGAGGGCTCTGGCCTTCCCTCCTGCTTCAGCCAGGGCAACCTCAGCTATGTCCATTTACTTATTGATGATGCGCTTTAGATTTAGACTAACAAAGGTGGGGGGAGTCTTGCGCACATTGCCCCTAGGATTTCAGCAAGGGAGGTGAGTAAGTCCCTGTGGCACTTGTGTCCCTGTGGCAGACCCAACACCAATCCCTGCTCCTCTGTCCTTGCTGACATAGCCACAGTTTTGTTCCTTTCTCTTTTGAGAAGATTCGTAAAGAGGAAAGGCGGTGCTAAATTGTGATTAGTAAGAATCAATCATGGTAATCCCAGTCTCACTCTCAGTTACTAGTTTAAGCAGAATTGACCAATGAGGCACAAGAAGTCTACTACTAGCTTCCGGAAAGGTTTCCTTACTCTTCAAAAAAAGACACAAACAGGAATGCTCCCTCTCTGGCCTCTTGAGGGATCTTCAGCATGATGGCTGGAGCTGCGGCAGCCATTTGGGCTCATGAGAGAAGTCACTTTAGGAAGTCAAGCCAATAGGCCAGCAAAGTGGAAAGATGAAGAGAACCTGAGTTCTTGGTGACATCATTGAGCTTTGTAATTAACCAACTTGGACACTGTTATGCCTCTTTTTGTAGGTTTTCCATCCCTTGAAGCTAAAGCATCTTAGCCGGCCTAGCTCTGCATTTCTGTTCTGTGGTTAACATGGTCCTGTTCTAAACCTTAAGAACCCATGACTAGGACAATGGGATGGTGCATCCCAGCTGGGGCTTGAACTGAACCTCCACCCGACAGCATCTGTCAGAGCAAGCTCCAAGGCACCTGCCTGGTTCCCAACCTCCAAGCAAACCCTTTCTTTTCCTTCTACCCTGTACTGTGCTTCCCAACCTGCTCCCCGCCTTTCACCTCTTCTATGGCTTCCCTCCTTCCCCTGGGACCAACCTGGGCTCCCCTCCTGAACTTCCATCCACCCTTGCCCCCTGGACTTTCTGGTTACTCTGGGTAACAATTCAGCCCCATCCAGCACCTGATCCTACCCCTTCCCTAATGCCCTCCCATGGGTTTTCCTGCCTACACACTGCCAACAAAGTAAAGGAGACATGGAACCCACACCTGAAATAAACAACCTTTGTTTGATAAACCCTGATTTAAAGCATGATCACTTTGAATTGAATCTCAGATGGAAAGAAATGATTTAAAACAATAACATCAGCCGGGCGCGGTGGCTCACGCCTGTAATCCTAGCACTCTGGGAGGCTGAGGCGGGCCGATTGTTTGAGCTCAGGAGTTCGAGACCAGCCTGAGCAAGAGCGAGACCCCGTCTCTACTAAAAAAAAGAATAGAAAGAAATTAATCGGACAACTAAAAATATATAGAAAAAATTAGGCAGGCATGGTGGCGCATGCCTGTAGTCCCAGCTACTCGGGAGGCTGAGGCAGAAGGATTGCTTGAGCCCAGGAGTTTGAGGTTGCTGTGAGCTAGGCTGACGCCACGGCACTCACTCTAGCCAGGCAAAAGAGTGAGACTCTGTCTCAAAAAAAAAAACAAAAAACAATAACATCAATTCAATCACCACCCCAGTGAAACAGTGGGTCCTGGAATCAGCCATTCCATCCTCTAAAGCAGTGGTCCCCAGCCTTTTTGGCACCAGGGAAAAGTTTCATGGAAGACGATTTTTCCATGGAATGGGGAGGGGGCAGGAGGGAGGGAGGCAGAACTCAGGCGGTGATGTGCGGCCCTGATTTCCTAACAGGCCATGGACTGGTACTGGACTTAGGGACCACGGCTCTAAAGCTTGGGTTCTGGCATGGCATCATGGTCATGGAGCTGAACCTGAACCAAACTGTATTTCACTTATATCTGCTCTCAACTCCCAAAAGCTGGTGGGGTGAGATCAACAGAGAAAAACACAGACCTCCGTCTTTGTTCTAGAACTGAGAGCTCAAGCTCATCTGAGTTGGACTCTGGGGAGAAGAGAGGACACACAGAGAACATGAAGGTTGTCACCCCTCCAGAGGCCAGGCAGGTAACATGCATGGGGGAAAAAGCCAGGGTGTGAGGCAACAGTATTAGGGTGACTAGTGAGCCCAGCAAAAGGCCCCAAATCCAAATTTTCAAAAGTATTTCTGGATCAGGCTGGGCTTGGTGGCTCATGCCTATAATCCCAGCACTTTGGGAGGCTGAGGCAGAAGGACTGCTTGAGGCCAGGAGTTCGAGACCAGCCTGAGCAAAAGTGAGACCCCCATTTCTACAAAAAATAGAAAAATTAGCCAGGCATTGTGGCACGTGCCTGTAGTCCCAGCTACTCGAGAGGCTGAGGCAGGAGGATCACTTGAGTCCATGAGTTTGAGGTTACAGTGAGCTACAATAACGCCACTGCACTCCAGCCAGGGTGACAGAGCAATACTCTGTCTCAAAAAAAAAAAAAAAAAAAAAAAAGTCATCACTGGCTAAACTATAATAGTTTGCCCCTCTGGCTGCCAGTTTTCAAATTCTAGACATTGAAGTCAGTTGGCCATGTGTTGGGTGGGTGACTTGGCATAAGCCAGGTTACATCAGCCTCTGTTTCCCAGCCACTTCCCAGCTGTGTGACTATAGGCAAATGACTTGATGTCTCTAAGCCTTGGTTGCCTAATCCGTAGCGTGAAGATGATAATTGTTCCTATTCCAGAGGACAATGCAATGATTAGATGAAATAATACATGCTGCATGATTTGTCTAGTACATAAACAGCAGGTGTGATTATTAGATGGAAGCTCACAGCAGAAAGAATGGCGGCACTTCGTCCCCTCTGCTACATGGGCCCATGGATTCAGCTCTGAGGCCCGCTAGGGCAGCCTTCTAGCCTGCCGGGTGGGAGAGAGCTGTGCTAGCAGGAGCTGAAGATGCCTGGGCCCTGCTGCTGCGTCCATCCCTGCCACTCTCCACTCCCTCCCTCCTGCTGTGATCTCAGGGAAGAGGAAACTTTTTATCACAGGAGCGAATTCCTGGTGAAAACAGCAGTGGGGACAACTCGTTACATAAATGAAAGCGAGCTGGATGGGGACTGTGCTGAACTGGACAGTTCTAAAGGGGGAGCCACTACTCAGCTCCCATCACTTTTTGCCATTTGGGAATGTGGGCTTATACTGCTAGAATTTCTAATTTTGCAAGAGAAGCTGTAAATCCGAAACTTTATATGCAATATCCTGAGTTTTAAACGAAGCTGAAATTTATAAAAGACTGCGTGGGCTGCGTGGCACGTACGTGGCCCAGATTCAGCATCGGGCCACCGTTTCGTAACCTCTTTCTCAGATGATAAGCTCCGGACCTTATCCCATCTGCGAGGGGTTGAGTAGGTCACAGAACCCACGGGGCAAAGGTGGCAGCATCTCTGTGAGCCAGGGCTGTGGGATTGCCACCATTGCCTGTTCCACTTCAAGGGCCTTCTTTTTCCGCCTTCACATAAGAGAAGCTTCCCGAAGGGGATCGGTCCATCTGCTTCTACCATTTTCCAGCTGCAGTTAGTATGATAAAAAGACATTTACAGGCTTTTCGAGTGTGTGAAGGTTTTACTGCCCTTCTTTACTGTGTGCTTGCTAATGGGCAGGGCAGGGAAAGGAGAGAACCTAGAGGGATTCTGTGGTTGCTTTTGCTACTGCTGTGAATAGTTAGCAAAACAGTAATAATAATAACAAAGCCTTCTGTTATTGTAAGGAATATTTGCACGGGGCTTCACAGTTTATTCAGAGAGAATAAAAGTGTAAATTCTATCCCATCGACTTCCAAAAATTCCTAGGGGCTTATAATCCGGTACAAAGGCAGGTGCAAAAGGCACAACCAACTAGTATTGTGGCAGCCATTGCTGGTTGTTTGCTGACAACCCTCTTTTTCTGGCCAAATAGCCCCCATGTCGTTCGGGTGTCAGGTGACTTCTCGTCTCTTTGAAGCCAGGCCACGCCCTAGCCCCAGGGGTGAATTGTGATTGGTCTAAATCATATCAGTAATCCCTAAGGATTGGTCAAGGCAAGGACATGTGAGAGATTCTGGCCAATGAGACCTCAAGGGCAGTCTAATGAGGTGCGTTACTGAAAATTTTCCTTTCTGGTACAAAGGAGCAGGAGGAAGGGTTCCACAGGGTCATGGAACTGCTGTAGCCATTTTGTCACCATAAGGGAAGCAGCCAATACCTGAGGACAGACGAATGGAAAGATAGAGGAAAACTAGGTGCTTGACCTGGGGCTTATTTCACTTAGCATCCTAGTTTTCTCTTAGCTCCTCAGGTGCTCAATACTCCCACCCACCTCAGGACCTTTGTACATGCTGCTCCTTCTACCTGCAACACTATTCTTCCCTTCTTCATATAGTTAGTACCTGCAGCCCCTTCAGATCTCAGCTGAAACATTGTCAAATAAAAACAAATATGGGCTTAGGTAGGGAGAGATTTTAATTAGAAAGAAAGACTATGGCATGGTGACTATAGTTAATAATACTGTATTATACACTTGAAATTTGCTGAGAGTAGGTCTTAAATATTCTCACCACAAAAAGAAAGGTAAACTGTAAGATGCTGTATATGTTAATTAGCTTGATTATGGTAATCATCTCGCAATGTATATGTATTTCAAAATGTCACATTGTACATCTTAAATGTAACTTTTATTTGTCATTTATACCTCAATAAATCTGGAAAAAAGAGAGAAAGAAGGAAGGGAGGAAGAAAGAAAGAAGGAAGGGAGGGAGGAAGGAAGGAAGACTGTTGCAATAGGAAGACTACTCCAGTCTCAGAAATCTGCAAGCATCTCAAAATCAAGCAGAAAAAGGTTTTTCTTTTCCAGGGTAAAGGAGGAGGCAGGCAGAGATAAGCAGAATCTTTGAAACTGGACAGGCAAGGTAAACAGAGCAGGGAGATCTGATAGGAGAAAGGTCTCTCTGTGCCTAGCCGATTCCCAGGAGAAGGTGATGAGGGCAAACAGAGTCCAGGGGCCTGGAAAGAGTGAAGCAGAGTGGGAGGCTGAGGCAGGAGGATCACCTGAACCCAGGAGTCTGAGGTTGCAGTGAGCTATGATTGTGCCACTGCACTCTAGCCCAGGCAACAGGGTGAGATGCTGTCTCAAAAGAAAAAAAAAGACCAAGCAGAGGATAAGAAATGGGCAGCCGTAAACACTTGGTTGACATCAGTTCCTCAGGGAAGTCCTCCTTCATCCACCAAACTCGGACACTGGAGCCAGACTGCACGGATTCAAATCCCAGCTCTGCTACCTGCCATGTGAGACCTTGGACAGGTTCCTTAACCTTCTGTGCCTCTATTTCCTCATCTGTATCATGGTGATAATAAAACGATCTCTCTCACAAATTGTGGGGCTCAAAAGAGTTGCACAGGCCCCTGGTACACAGTAGGTGCCTAATGAACATTAACTATCATAATAGGATCTCTGATCCCCTGTGCACTTCCTGCCTACAGTTGTCTCCCCGACTTGCCAGCAGGCCTGGGGACTCTGCAGCTCATGCCTGAGTCCCCAGTACTAGTGAAGTGGCTATTGCATAGAAGGCTCTTAACAAATAAGCATTTTTTAAATGAATGCCAACATGCAGGCAGCTAACAATATCAGAGGGAGAAGATGAAAAAGCACGAAGCATTTTGGCCTGCAGCAGTTCAGTGAGAGCCTTGGGGAATCCTTTGACACCTCGGGATCTGCCAAGCTTTGTCCATCTGTTGAACCCGTTTGCCAGGGTCACCTTTCTGACCTGTGCATCCAGCCTGCTGAACTCACTTGCCCTAGCAGTGTTTTACTTGCTCGTCCAGGGGAAGGCCCTTGCGCTTTCTGTGACGGGTTCCAAGTGACCAGGGCCTGGTAGAAAAGGTTGTCCCTCCTGTTGAACAGGTTTGCTTCCTGCCCCCTGGTGATGAGGGTTCTGCATCTGCCTGCCTGGCAGGGAGGCTTATACTACAGTTCAGGCCCACATAGTGGTGGCTTTTATTGACTTGGAGTTCTTGACATCAGTTTCTCCTCTTTTTGTTCATCTTTTGGTGACTTTATCATTTTATGAATGGACTCCAGAAAACCAGGAGTTGGCAAACCCTTTCTGTAAAGGGGTAGAGATAGTAACTGTTTCTGGCTTTGTGAGCCATACAGGTTCTAAGCCTTTGTAGCTCAAAAGCAGCCATAGACCGTACGTAAGTAAATGTGCAGGGCCATGTTCTAATAAAACTTTTTTTATAAAACAGGTAGCAATGGATGAACCTTGAAAACATTACGCTAAATGAAGAAGGCAGGTGCCAAAGATCACATGTGGTATGATTCCATTTATATGAAATGTCCAGAATTGGCAAATCTCTAGAGGCAGAAAATAGACACGTGGCTTCCTAGGGCTGGGGGTGGGAGGTGAGGGAAAATGTTCTAGAATTAGATTGTGGTGGTGGTTGCACAACTCTATGAGTGTAATAAAAAGCATTGAATTGTGTACTTAAATAAGTGCATTTTTTGGCATGTAAGGTATATCACAATGAAGCTGTCTACAAAGAAGAGTACACCAATGTCCACAGCAGCCACAAGGTAGAAATGACAAGTGTCTGTCAGTGGTTAAATGGAGAAGCACAATGTGATATCTACATGGAATGGAGTATTACTCAGCCATAGGAAGGAATGAAGTACCAATACATGCTACGACATTGATGAGCCTTGAAAACATGCTATGCAAAAGAAGTCAGGCACAAAAGGACGAATATTATATGACTTCGCTTATATGAGATTCCTAGAATAGGCAAATTCACAGAGCCAGAAAATAGAACTGGGACTTTGGGGTAGTGAGGAATGGGGAGTTATTGTTTAATGGGCGCAGAGTTTCAATTTAGGATAGTGAAAAAGTTCTGGAAATGGATAGTGGTGATGGTTGCACAACGTTGTGAATGTACTTAATGCCTCTGAATTGTACACTTAAAAATGGTTAAAATGGTAAATTTTGTTATATATATTTAATCACAATTGAAGAAAACTGAAAAAATAAGAAAATGCAATGGGGTTGGGGTGTGGCAGGGACAGAACACCAAGGTGGCTGGCACCCAGCAAGTGCAAGGAGCATGGTGAAACTGACAAGGTGGGCAGGGGCAGCTCACACAGGGCCTCGTAGATGGAAAGAAGTGGCCAGATTCCAGAAAGATCCAGATCAGGGAGCCAGGGCCAGGACACTGCACTGATCCTCAAAGGCGGGGGCTGGTGGAAGAGGACAAAAATGACCAGCAACAGCCTTAGGACAGGTCCTGCTACCACCACCACACCCCCATCCTGTGCCCACATGCAGTCAAGGCCGTCTGCCTAGGCCCACTTGTCTGGAGTATGTGAACAGTCCCCGCCTAGCCGCACGGACACCTCGCAGGAGCCCCAGCACTTGGAGACAGCCTGCACACAGCGAGCACTAAGAAATGTTTGTTGGGCCAGACGTGGTGGCTCAAGCCTATAATCCTAGCACTTTGGGAGGCCCAGGAGGGAGGATCACTTGAGGCCAGGAGTTTGAGACCAGGCGTGCAACATAACAAGACCCCATCTCTATTAAAAAAATTAAAAAATTAGCTGGGCATGGTGGCATATGCCCGTAGTCCCAGATACTTGGGAGGCTGAGGCAGAAGGATCGCTTGAGCCTAAGAGTTCGAGATTGCAGTGAGCTACAATGATGCCACTGCACTCTAGCCGGGGCAACAGAGCAAGACCTTGTCTCTAAAAAGAAAAGAAAAGAAAAGAAAAGAAAAGAAAAGAAAAGAAAAGAAAAGAAAAGAAAAGAAAAGAAAAGAAAAGAAAAGAAAAGAAAAGAAAAGGAAAGAAGAGAAGAGAAGAGAAAAGAAAAGAAAAGAAAAGAAAAGAAAAGAAAAGAAAAGAAAAGAAATGTTTGTTGAATGAAAAGAACAAATGAGCACATTATACTCTATTGTGGAATGCTGGGATTACTTGAGATCTTCACATTTTCTGATTGGTATTTCGGTTGACTTTCCAAATCATCTAAAATGAACTTAGACTGCTTTTACAGTTGGGGAAAAAAAAAATTCCATTAAACAAAGAAACAGAAGCCCAGGTGAAACCGCCAGCCCTACCATGTCCAGGGTTTGGGTTGCTCTTCTGCTTAGGGCCCAGTTCTCTCTGTTCTTCTGGGGTATCCGGGCTGTACTCGGATTCTTAGCCCTTAGCACATCCTTTTCCTCCACTTCCGCCCCCAACACATCAGGCCCCCATCCGGGCCAGATCGTTTGGATTCACCTCCAGGATCACTCTATCTCTTAGGCCTTTACCTCTAGCTCAGTGGTTCTCAACTGGGAGTGATTGGGCAATGTCTGGAGACATCTGGCTGTCACAGCTGGAGGGTTGGTATGGCATCTAGTGGGTAGGGGCCAGGAATGCTGCTAAACATCTTACAGTGCTCAGGACAGCCCCCTACAACAAAGAATTGTCCAGTCCAAAATACCAAGATTGAGAAACATGTGCCCGAGCCAATAACAATAATACGATAATCCTAACCCCCATTCACTGAGAGCCTTCTGTGTGCAAGGCACTGGGCAGAGTTCCTTACACAATTTAGCAAACATAATCCTTGCAACAGCCTTGAGAGGTAAGTGTTAGGTCTGGAGCCGAGGGAGAGACACGAAGCCTCACGTGTAGCAAAATGTTGTTTATTTTGAGCATCTGCGTGCAGATGGGTGGAGGTGAAAAAGCGTCCACCCCAGGAGGGTAGCTTCATCCTTATCAGGGGGGACAGGAATGCCGGAGTCACTGCAGCTGTCTGTGGTCGAAGTTAGGTTTATAACCTTGGACTCTCTAGACTCCTGCGGCTTTTCTTTCACAGGCTTTATGATGTTTTTTGGGTTCCCACAGGAAACAAACCTAACAGTAAGATTAATATCTCTGTTTTACAGATAAGGAAACTGCAGCCCAGAGAAGTTTAGTAACTTGCCCAAGGCCATACAGCAAGTATCAGAGCTGGAATTTGAATCCAGGCCTATCTGATTCCACATCCCATTAAAAGCCCTGCGGGACCCTCACACACACACATGTTGCTCTTCCCTCCCTTGAGCTTAAAGAGTCATTACTGTGTTCTTGAGCAAGAATCTGTGAAATTTCTGTTTTGAAATTTAACAAGGTTACATGCCCCTGTTCTCTTCGTTGGAGCCCCTCCTCCTGGTTTTATAGGGTCCACAGTCTAAGGTGGGACATTGTCTCTCAGGGGAGAAACTAAATGCAGTTTTCCTGTATGGTGGAAGTAACTGAGGTCTCAGTCCCAGAGATCTGAACATAGCCTCCCTCACCCACCAGCCATTGGCCCCATGGTCTGATGGCCACACCTTGGCTGGAATGCTGCAGCAAAGATAAAAAAGCACTCACATGCCTATTTCTTTGGCCCTTTGCTCAAGGTTACCAGGGTCTGTGATTATCGGGCAGGAGGCCATGTCTCCTCCCATGGCATCTGACAAATGGCGCAAGCCCCAGTATGACTTAACAAAAAGATGTTACTGGTTACTTCCTGTCTCAGGTGAAAATCTGGGTGTGTCTAAAAGCTCAGGTCCCATAGGTCAGCTTCTTCAACTCCTGTTACCAGCAGAACAGTCTTGGAAGCCTCCCAGGGCAACTCCCAGAGAACCACCATTCTTTATAGGAGCTGGGGGGCCAGACTCTGCAGAACTCTGGATACTACATGGGACACCCTTATAGGCCCACTCTCTGGGGCTGATACGGCCAGAGAGGACAGCGACAAATGAGTGGCATTCTGAGCTCACAATACCAGATCCAACTGGGGCCATCACCGTTTTCTTAAACTTCTAAATTGAAGTATAACATGTATACGAGGGATTGGATCATGAAAGTATACAGCCCAATAGATTACCATAAATGAACACATCTGTGTAAGCATCACCAGCTGAGAGACAGAACATTACCAGCACCCCAGAAACTCCCCTAGGTGCCCCCACTCTATCCTGTCTCTCACAGTCAATGGTATCCTGATGTCTAACACCATAGGTTACTTTTTGTTTGTTGTTTTTTTAAATTTATGAACTTAGGATCTTTTTAATATGCACACCAACAGGTTCGTTTATTTAAAACACTGTATACACTAAACCAATGTACATAATTCAGGTAAATAAAGGACCCCATAACATCAGTGAAAAATTAGTATCATATATTCAAATTTGATATAAATGTTTTTTGACTTTAGAATTTCTGAGTGGAATACTGTGTCTTTTAAAAGTTCTGTTCTGGCATTGAGGTTTATAACACTTCATTTATAACACTATAATTTTTTTAATAACACCCTTATTGATATATAATTCACATACCCTACAATTTGCCCATTTAAAGTGTGCCTTTCAATGGTTTTTTGTATATTCACAGAGTTGTGCAACCATTATCACAATCAATTTTAGGACATTTTCATCACCCCATTAGTGTTTACTCTCCATTTCCCACCCCAACCTCCAGCCCTCCCAGCCCTAGAAAACCAATTTCCGTCTCTATGGATTTGCCTATTCTGGACATTTCATACAAATGGAATTCTACAATATGTGGTACTTTGTGACTGGCTTCTTTCGCTTAGCATATTTTCATTTTCAAATTTCATCAACATTGTAGCATGTATCAGTATTCCCTTATTATTACCAAATGATATTCCATTGTATGGATATACCACATTTATTTAATCATTCATCAGATGATGGACATATGAGTTATTTCTACTTCTCTGGCTATGAACACATTAGTTTCTCCTGGTTGTGAACTTCATACAAC
>RJWJ010044043.1:0-12343 GCA_004363605.1 Indri indri | reverse complement strand
CCAAAGCTAGCAGGGGAAAGAAATAAAGATCAGACTAGAACTAAACAAATTGAAACCAAGAAAACAATACGAAGGATCAAGTTTGTTCTTTGAAAAGATAAAACCAATAGATCATTAGCTAGATTAACCAGGAATAGAAGAAAAATGATTCCAATAAGCTCAATTGGAAATGAAAAAGGAGACATTACCACTGGTAGCACAGAAGTACAAAATATCATCCAAGATAACTATGAAACCCTTTATGCACTTGAACTAGAAACTCTAGAAGATATGGATAAATTTTGGGGAACATACAATCTCCCAAACTTGAATCAGGAAAATAGAAATCCTGAACAGACCAATAATGAGTAGGGAGATTGAAGCACTAAAAAAATCCCATCAAAGGAAAAAAAAAAAAAGAGCAGAGGACCAGATGGATTCACAGCCAAATTCTACAAGACCTACACAGAAGAATTGGCAACTATTGTACTGACACTGTTTCATGGCATCAGGAAGGAGGAAATTCTTCCTAATTCATAGTTTTAGGCCAGTATCACCCTGATACAAAGCCACGAAAGGACACACAGAAAAAGAAAACTATAAAACAATAACCTTAATGAACAGAGATGCAAAAATCCTCAACAAAATGCTAGCAAACTGAATCCAACAACACGTGAAAAAGATAATTCACCATAATCAAGTAGGTTTTATCCCAGGCATGCTAGGAAGGTTCAACATATGCAAATCAATAAACATGATTCAGCACAAACATAATTAAAAATAAAAACTATATGATCATCTCAATAGATGCAGAAAAAGCATTTGATAAAAATCCAACACTCCTTTATAATAAAAACCCTCAACAAACTAGGCATAGTAGGAACATACTTCAAAATAATACAAGCCATGCATGACAAACCCATAGCCAGCATCATACTAAATGGGAAAAAGTTGAAAGCATTTCCCCTAAGAACTCGAATAAGACAAGGAAAACTACTGTCACCACTTCTATTGAAGATAGTGCTGAAAGTTCTAACCAGAACATTCAGGCAAGAGAAAGAAATAAGCAGTACCCAAATTGAGAAAGAGGATGTTGAACTATCCCTGTTTACTGACGATAAAATCTTGTATCTAGAAAACCCTAACCACTGCTCCAAAAAGATTCCAAGAATTGATAAATGAATTTGGTGAAGTCTCAGGTTACAAAATTAATGTGCACAAATAAGTATCATTTCTGTGTACTAATAACAGTTAAGCTGAAAGTCAAATAAAGAACTCAACATCCTTTAACAATAGCTGCAAAGATAACAAAAAACCTGGAAATAGTTAACTAAGGACACGAAGGATCTCTACAAGGAGATCTACAAATAATGACAAAACAAATTATATTAATATAAGACACAAATAAATGAAAACAATTCCCATGCTTATGGATTGGAGGAATCAACATTGTTAAAATGTCAATACTGCCCAAAGTGATTTACAGATTCAATGAAATTCCCATCAAAATATCAACGTAATTTTTCAAAGCACTAGAAAAAACCATCTTAAATTTTATACAGAATGAAAAAAGACTGCAAATAGCCAAAGCAATCCTAAGCAAAAAGAATAAATTTGGAGTCATCACATTACCTGTTTTCAAATTATACTACAAGGCTTTGGTAACCAAAATAGCATGATACTGCTTTAAAGATAGACACATAGATCAATGGAACAGAATGGTGAACCCAGAAATGAAGCTATATATAGGTACAGCCAACTGATTTTTGACAAAGCAGATAAAAATATACACTGGAGAAAGGATGTCCTATTCAATAAAGGGTGCTGTGAAAATTGGAAAGCCACGTGTGGAAGATTGAAACTAGATCTTTGTCGCTCACCATATATAAAAATTAATTCAAGATGGATTAAATGTAAGACTCGAAACCTACAAATTTTAGAAAAAAAATAGGAAAAACTCTGCTGGATATTGGTCTAGGCAAAGACGTTATGATTAAGACCCCCCAAAAGCAAATACAGCAACCGTTAGCTTTTTTTTTCAATGAATATTTGGTTTTAGACTGTGTTTTGACACTTCATCTTTATCTAATCATTGTGCAGAATACTTGGGATTGTTGAAAAGAATCCATTCTTTAGCCACAATTTTCCCAAACACTTCATTAAATTCGAGCTGTCTTTGTTGCATTAGTTCCACAACAGAACTCATGTTCAAAACTAGCACCAATTTTTGACTTATTCATGGTTTCTCAAAATTTCTCTTAAAAAAATGTGAAAAATAGTCACAAGCCAAAACATGCATTTGAAAGATCGAAGGTGTATCTTTAGAATAAACATAAAACAAAAAGTGTCAAAGTGAAATGTCAGATATATCAACTGTCAAACTTAGTACTTTGAGGAAATTGGACATTTCATACTTAATAACCTAATATTAATAAGTCAAAAAACAATGGATGCTGGAATTGATGCAGTGAAAAGGCTATACTTACACATTGTTGGTGGGAATGTAAATTAGTACAACCTTTATGGAAAACAGCATAGAGATTCTTCAAAGAACTAAAGGTAGACCTACCTCTGGATTTAATGATCCCACTACTGGGTATCTACCCAAAGGAAAAGAAATCTTTATATTGAAAAGGTACTCACTCTCAAATATTTATTGCAGCACAATTAACAATTGAAAAGAGATGGAATCAACCTAAGTGCCCATCAACTAATAAGTGGATAAAGAAAATGGGGTATGTATATATACCATAGAGTACTGCTCTGCTATAAAATGAATGACATAATGTCTTTTGCAGCAATCTGGATGGAGCTAGAGAACATTATCCTAAATGAAGTATCTCAGGAATTGAAAAACAAACAACACATGTTCTCACTTATAAGTGGGAGCTAAACAGTGAGTATACGTGGTCATAAAGTGGTATAATGGACATTGGAAACTAAGAAAGGAGGAGGCTGGGAGGGGATAAGTGATCAAAAATTACCTGTTGGATACAATGAACACTATTCTGGTGACAGGTATACTAAAAGCCCTGGCTTCATCACTATATAACTCATTCATATAACAAAAAACACTTGTATCCCATAAATCTATTGAACTAATAATAATAATAAATTCCAATACCCTGTATCCCCACAATACATTATTAATATTCAAAAAAAGCAAATAAACAATGGTAATCTGTTTCCAGATTAGCATGTTTACAACCTTGATATATAACAATTTCATTAATGAAATTTAAAAGAAAATAAGCAAATGACATATCATGTGTGGTAAGTTTATATAGAAATGTTCAACTTTATTACTAATAAATGCAATTAAAGTTCACTGACAATCATATAATTCAAAATTTTATATACATAATTCAATAAAATAATAAATCCACTGACATAATTATCATTTAAAGAGTATTTACTACTAACTAGGTACTAAGTTATATGATTTATGTTAAAAAAATCAATTAATGTCATGCATCAACCTTGTGAAGTAAGTATATTTCCCCATTTTAAAGAAGAAACTATGCTTAAAATTTTCGAAGTCTTCCCATTTGTAAATTGTGTTAATTTCACAGCCTAGCAATTACCACCGTACTAAACCTTTTATAAGCAATTATTCTTTTTGTCTATCTAATTAGAAAATGAATACTTTTTAAATGATGTTGTCATGTGTTAGCTAGTGCAATAGGATAAGCACTGTCATTAACTGCTGGTGGATTTATACATTGATATACTTCTAGAAACAATTATCCAATCCATATTATGAGCTATAGAATAATGAAAACACTTTGTTCCAGTGTTTCCTCTTCTAGCAATCTATCCTAAGACAAAACCTGAAATGCATACAAAGACTTACGCAGAAGTATTTACATTACAGCACTACTTGTAATAACAAGAAGTTGTAAAGAGACTAAATTAACAATATGAGAGTAGGTAAGTAAATGATCAGATGTCATGAAAATAAGACACCACATAAGTGAAAAAACAATCTTACTTATTGAATATTTAATTACATGTAAATCTAATGCCAATGTAATATGAAGTCAAATTCTTTGAAAATAGGTAGCAAAAGTTAGGGCAACCTGCATTACGCCTAGCTTTGCAGCATCCTGTTAACAGGCACAGAAATACTAGGAAAGAAATGGAAGGGAGAGCAGTCATTGCATAGGCAAAACATTCCAACTTGGACTCAGTTTCCATCTTATTAAGGGAAAGCTCCAAGAGAAAATGTGATACCACTACAATAATCTACTATCTTAATATATGGTAACATTTGGCTGTATCTTGTTAAGTGTTTTATGTCATGTTTATGGTTCATAACTATTGTACTTACATTGTATATTCACTTTTATATGGGTTACAATACACTTACACACACATATAAATATAAACCAAATGTTATCAGTAGTTATAACTGAGTGTTAACATTATGGATTATTTTTATATTCTTCATTATACTCATCTGTGTTTTTCTGAGATTTTACAATGACTATACATTACTTTTATGTTAAGAATAAAGGGAACATAATTTTAAATAGTAACACCACATAACATAAATGGCTATTTTGAGGGTTAAATAAAATAGTGTATAAGAATAATCTAGTAAAGAATTTACTATATAACATATTCAATAAATAAATTAATTTTCATATATTAATTTTAAAATTAGTAAATGCATTCCTTTCATATTAGTATATTTAAAGCCTTTAGCTCTGAAAATAGCTACTGGATACTAAAAATTTGAATTTATAAACTCATTTATAATTTTTACTACTTTGCCATCACATATATTCCAGGGAGAAAGCAAGGAAGGATAAAGAAACTGAGATTAAACCCAGAACAAGATATTATCCTATTCCCTTATAATTGTTTAATGTTTCAACAGGTGTTCTCAAGAGAGGTGAAACTCAGGGAAATGTCATTTGCTCCTGTAGTTTTCTCAAACTGTACACAATTCAGATAACTCCAAAGAGTATATTAGAAAAGAATAGTGAGGAAGGTGAGAATGAGACTGAAAAAAGCTCCTCAGGTAATTATATTATACTATATTATATTATATTATATTATATTATATTATATCCTTCCTCCTCCATCTTAAAAATTAGCTATGTTGATGTCTTTATTATTCTCCCTCTAGAATGAGTCAATATTGAAGCTACACAAAAACCCTTTCCATAGGATTTTGATTGAATGGGATGGACTAAGTAAATCTGATTTACTAAGTAAATCAGAACTGCAAATATGATAGTACCAGAGCAAAGCCTTTTTAATGTAGATCACTCAATGACAGTTAATGTATAAAAAAAAAATTGGTTTCTTTTTGACTTTTTGGTGTTATGTTTATTTGAGAGCGGCAAGCACTAAATTAGAAATGGGTCTTAAAATATTATATTTGTGATCCCTCACTCTTGCTCAACTCCTGGAAGGCTTTTATGAGGACTATGAGAGATTGTGATATGCCGTCAAGAGTGACAGTGTTAGGCCAAGCGTTGTGGCTCCTGTCTATAATCCCAGCACATTGGGAGGTCAAGGGGGCACGATCGCTTGAGGCCAGGAGTTTCAGACCAGCATGGGCAGCATAGCAAGACCCCATCTATACAGAAAACAAAAAAACATTAGCTGGGTGTGGTGTCATGCACCTGTAGTCCTAGCTACTTGGGATGCTGAGGCAGGAGGATCTCTTGAGACCAGGAGTTGGAGGCTGCAGTGAATTATGTTTGCATCACTATACTCCAGCCTGGGTGACAGAACAAGATCCTTTCTCTGGGGGTAGAAAAGAAGAGAGAAAGAGAGAAAGAGAGAGAGAGAGAGAGAGAGAGAGAGAGAGAGAGAGAGAGAAAGTGTTCTCTTTCTCTCAGCCTGACACAAATATATAGGGAGCTGGTGAATAATATTTTAATCTTCTCATCATGGTCATCTTATAGTTAACTTACAGCCAGCCTTAGATGAGCATCTGGGTTGTCCCTCCTAGACCTCTGACCTATTCCTATAGTCCTTCTTGAGTTTCTCAAAGTCCTATTAACTGAAAGGACAATAGTCAGTCCTCACTGTCCATTTTTGAAGGAGGCATCTTTCATATTCTTCAGAACATAATGTATAAGACTAATGAAGCCTACCATCTTCACTACCCCTCAACTCCCACTTTTAATTACTGCCTACCATAAATACATGATTATCTATTATGGCTAACACTACCGTTACTTTTTGTTAACCCCTCCCCATCACTGGTTCAACCAGGAGTGAGGAATAGAAAAAACAAAAGGACGAAGTGGATATAACACCCCTTCCTGTTACACAAATAATATAAAAGCAAACCCAATATCCATCTTATGACTCAAAATGAGAGATCCCTATTCAACTATTGCTCTTTTATAAGATATTAGAAAGTCAGCAGGATGGTACTTTTCCATGTAACAGGTAATTTCATTATGAAATAATCCATTCTGTAAATCACTTAGGTTATTTATTGGACAACCACATATGACATATGACAATAAGTAAACTTGACAAAATAAAGACCTCTTAACAGGCAGTGAGATCCTATGCCTTCTTTTGGAGGGTTTTTAAATTTTAGTCTCAGCATTAATTCAACGTTGCTTCAATTTCTGCTTCTCAGATAGTGGGCATTGGCTGATAATTAAGCTTATCTGGGCTTGCAGGCTTCGTCAACCCAGGGGAACTTCTGGCACTCTCCTGGTTCTAATTGTCACTGTTGTGAAGAGAGATGGCATTAGCTTAATAAGAAGAGCTGTGAGCCACAAAACCACAATTAGCCCTTTCCCTTTGGTTGGTGAACTGTCACGTGTGAGCCAGAAGAGAGTATAAAAAAGGTTTGATGCTGCCAATGGAGAGATGGTAGAAACAAGTCCAGAGGGCCCAGTGAATGCATGGTTAACCTTGAGATAACATTTCTGTAGAGGACTGGGGAGAGAATGGGAGAATACCACTTAGCTAGAATGTGTAGTATGAGAACCCCATCACTTAGCTGACTTTTTAAAATAAACCTGCAATCAAAAATGGACACACACACACACACACACACACACACACTTACAAACATTGCCATGTAGTCAGAAGTTGGAGAACAGCTGTTGTTACAATACAAGAGTATTCAAATGGGAGAATGGCAGTTTTAATTGCTAGGAACCCTAAGGGCAAGCTATACTCAGCAATATGAATTAGGTGCTGTGGGACAAAGAGAACAACTTCTGCACGGATAGGCCATCTGCACTACAATGATCTTGCCAAGAAACATGCAAATCTGAAATTGACATTGCAAAAAAGATACCAGGACCTTGGCTCCTCCACAATTTTCTGGGCCATCTTGGGTGAGACAGCTTCCAGGCCAGTGTGGCAGCCAAAGCAAGCAAAGTAAGTGGATCTCAATCATTCAGTGCAAAGTTCTTCAGTGCACTCTTGAAATGCATTACTTCCAAATGACTTCACAGAAAGGAAGGAGATAGGCACATTCTGGCCGGGAGTAGTGCTACTTTGAACTCTCTCCCTTAGAAGGTACTTATATGCCTTGGAATATGTATTAGTTTTCTATCGCTAACACAATGAAGTGTCACAAGTTTAGAGGCTTGAAACAACACATATTTATTCTCCTATAGTTCTGGAAGTGAGAGTCCAAAATGGGGTTTATGAGCTAAATTCAAGGTATCAGCAGAGCTGTGTGCCTGGAGGCTTTAGGAGAATACATATTCTTGCCTTTTCTAGCTGCTGAAGGGCATCTGCATTCCTTGCCTCAAGGCTTCTTCTTCCGTCTTCAAAGAGCATCACTCCAACTGCCCTTCCATTGTTACATCTCTTCTCTGACTGTGACCCTCCTGCCTTTCTCTTATAATTCCTTCTAATTCTATTGGGTATACCCAGATCATCCAGAATAATACCCTCATCTCAGGATAAATTAATCATATCTGCAAAGTCACTTTGCCATGTAAAGTAGCATATTCACAGCTTCCAGAGATTGGTATATAAACATCTTTGAGGGTGGGAAAGAAAGGAGATCATTATTCTGTCTACCACAAGATATATGCGCATAGTCTTACGTATGTACATCTCTACAGAAGGGAGGAAGTCAGTTTCAAGGACACTGGAAAATACAGGAGGGAAAGAAGAGAAAAAACAGAAATACTGCAAAGGACTCAACACACTTTTAACAATGATGTGCATAAACTATACATATCGGTGTCCTTTGGATCTGAAATGGATGCTGCCAAACTATCGTGAATGGCATACATAGTCTAAAATCCCCTTCTTCTGTAGAATCAGATAGATATGAGTGACAACTGCAACTCTTTAGCAGATCTTCATTTCTTGCAGGAAAAAGTCTGTTGCAATCCACTGAACCTGGCTCACTGGTTGAAATGAAGCTTGGGTGGAGACCTTTGAACTTGCGAGTCTCCTTGTAGTCATTTATTCTATTAATATTAGGTCACATCTTTGTAAAAAGTGAACATTAGGTTAAATACTTAGGACTATAATGAGTTTCACTCAGTAAATAGTCAATAAAGGAGCAACGAAGGGCCTCGCACCAGGAAAAAGCTGCAAGGGGCTAACAAAGAGAACATCCTTCCTGTTCTTACTAAGTTCAAGTCCCACCATGCACCCATCTTAGTTTCCAGAACAAATTATGCCTAATTCACATCTCTCTGCTTTTGCCCTGAGCTATTCTCTCACCCAGAATGCATCTCTCCTTTTTTCTCTGTCTATTAAATTCTACCTTGTATTTCAATTCTCAGCTCAAGGGCATTCTCTGAGAAATTTACCTCTATCCTCTCCAAGTGACATTAATCACTCCCATCTGGAACTCATATAGTGCTTTAAGTGGTACCACATTTTAGTCATCTCTGTGCCCTCTACAGAAGTTCAAATATTTTGCATATCCCTAATCAATAAATGTGAGCTGTATTGAGTTGGATTGTTTCATAGCAATATCTATCTTGAAATAATTTGTCATTTCATAAAGTTTCCCTCGTATTTTAAAAGGAAGAACAACCAAATTTCTCTACCCTCAGAACAGTAATTCTAGAATCAGCTAGATAGTTTATAAAAACAGGTTCTAGGTTTCTATCACCAGAGAATCTAAATTAGTAGGACTAAGGTGGATTCCAGGGAATTTCATTTTAATAAGAAGCAAGATATATACTGATCTGGGGGGTCCTAGATTATATTTTGAATAGCTTGCCCTCACAAAATAAAATAAATGGCAATCCCAATGGACAGTTGTATCTGAATAGGATCACCTCCTCCTTAAGAGTTAAACAAGATCCTCTTTTAGTAAATAATTTGTTTGATGAATGGATTTCATCAAGATGATGTGGTGGAGATAATAGGTGGGTTGACAGAAAGCACAGTCTGTAAGTATCTAATGCCATCTGACAAGTAGCATCTGCTGCTGAACTTGGAATCTTCTGTCTCCTACAATATGCCATAAAGGCCAGCTCAGGGCCTTACCTGTATTTCTATACACAGTATTCTTGAAAACTAATGTATTCCTAGACTACCTGTATTTTAAGGTAGAAATAGAAAAAAAATCAGAAGTTAAAATAAATATCTAATTGAAATTCCTTATTCTAGCTAATTTGTATTTAATTACAAATGTGGTACATGCCCACTGAACATCTCCTGTCCTTTGACTGGCAAGGTTTCATTGTATTTGACTTTTTTCAGCACCCGGAAATGTAATGAGAATATAGTCATGAGATGGAAGGAAAATGTAGTGTAATTTTAAGAAAAAAAAATATTTACAGGTGATGTTTTAATTTCAAAGATTCTTATATATAAGAATCATATAAGATCCTGTTCATATTCTTTAGCATTTAGCCTTAGTATATTATGTTAAATGCACACACACTCATACACACACACACACACACACACACACACACACACACACACACACACACATATACCAGAACATGTCATTATCTCATCTTGTCTTTAAATTACAGTTTGGCTTATTAGTTAGCTCATATCTTATTATAGCCCATCATGGCTCCCTCATTTCTCCCCTCCATAGGGTGTTTCCTTCCATAATTGTCTCACAATTCAATATAGCTAGAATTAATGTCTAGACTTGATTTCGTTGCATGTGTGCCACCCACCACCTGTCTCTGCCCACATGAACATTTTTATTGGAAAATTGGTATATTATAGGTTACAGCAAAAATTAACTTATTCACTTTCAAAGAAATGCTTAAAGATACATTAGCAAAAGCAGCCTGCCATGTCTTAGCAAACAGTTTGTTCAGTAGAGTTACTCCCTCCGAATACTATATCTTTTATTATATTTCCTTCAGGCCATTTGGCAGAAGTATAAAGGTAATTATTTCCTCATTCAACCTGCACTCTTTTATCACAGCCATATAGTAAACTAAAATGTAATGTAACTATTCAGAAGTATACGGTCATATGTCTACTCAACCTGTAGCTGAGAACATGACTGATCTGAGGTAGTCCTCCTTTCTCTTTTACTATTACTGTGCACATACGGGTGTAAAAGACTTAATTAGAGGTTTTGTGAGTATATGTATGTGAGGGAGAGGGGATACAAAACTAAGAATGATCTGTTCACTGATCTTAAAAGCTTTTTACTTTAAGAGGGTAAATCTGCCGTATACACTCTAAGGGCAACATAAAATATAATGTGTGATGTGCTATTGAGAGATTCTAAACCTCATCAGAGGTGAGTAATAATAAAAATAATAAAAGGCCTGGTAAAATCAAGAAAGACTTCCTGAAGTAAACAGTGTTAGAAGTGTAAAAGAAAGTCTTGAAAGTCTTTCAACAGTAAGCATTGGGGTGGTGAAGAGAGAATATTTTAAGCCTCATTAATAACATGAAAAACTAGAATGCAGGAGGGTGCAGAGTGACTTAACTATAAAGTCTATTTTGATGTTTTGAAGGGGAATCATTTTTGAGATTAATTTAGAAATTCTGTGATTGGAACACAGTTGTGAGCCTCAAATTTTATGCTATGGAATTAAGAATATATTCTGAAGCCACAGTGGGCCAATGAAAATTTTTGACTGGGGGGTGGTGAGACAATTTTGACAGAATTATGAATTATGAAAGAAAAAAGGTAGTAACACCAGTGATAAGAAAATCGAGGGACACTCCTCTTTGGGTCAAGATGGAGTAACAGGGACCAGATTTGCCTTCCCTCCTGCATCATCTAAAAGAATCAGAAAATATATGAAAAAAAAAATAGCACCAAAGTCATTGAAATCAGACAAAAAATATAAACAGTCCATAAGAGATGGCTGAACAAAAGAGATAGGCACCATGATTGTTTCATCTTGTTGCCTAGGAAAAGTTTCTAAGTACCCCTCAGTTGAATCCAGGAAAACCAAGGTGGAAAGAGTTTGCTGTGCAGAGTACCGGCCAGGAGAAAGATGCACAGAGGAAGAACTCCTGAGATGGACAGAATTCCCCCTGAGTATGTAGTTGAATGTTGATTACCATATGCATATGAGGATATCAACTGGGAATGGAGACAAAAATCATTTGAAAAGAATACAAGGGACAGTGTCTGGAAATCATACCTAGCCAGGAAAAGCTCCTATTCCCAAAAGTGAGAGTGGAAAATATGATAATAAAAGAAGCATCTGTTAGAATACTAACAAAGATATTTTTTCAGTACTGAGGAAAATTAGCCCTAGATTAAATGGTGCTCTAAACCTAGTGAAGCGCGGCAGGCAGGATTCTGAAATGGTCCACAATATTCTTGCCCCCCGCTGTGTACGCCCTGTGTAATCTTACCCCTTTGAATATGGGCGTGACGTGAATATGATGGAATGTTATATTTAGATTTAGAATATATTTTATGGCAAAAAATAGAAGGATTTTGCAGATGTAATTAAAGTTTCAAATTAGCTGAAGGCCATCAATTTCTTAAAATTCCATGAAAACTATATAGGCTTTTAGTTTTTGAGGGTATAAAATTAAAAAAAGAAAAATAAAGAAAAAAATGAAAACTATAAATCCATAGATCCAAGAATCTTAATGAATTTCAACTATAAGAAATATGAAAAGAGAAAATGACACCAAGACACATTATCATAAAATTGCTTAATACCAGCAGTTTAAAAAAAAAAAAAACACCCAAAACAAACAAAAAGCCTAAAAAGTTCTGGAAGATAAAAGGTACATTACATACAGAAAAACAAAGATTAACATGACAATAACAGATTTCTTGTCAGAAACAATGCAAGTTAAAAGACAGTAGATTGACATTTTTAGAGTACTGAAAGAAAAAACAAGTAAGCTAGTATTCCTATGCATTTAAGCTATCTTTCTAAAAACAAAAATGAAGTAAAGGCTTTTTCACACACACCAAAGTTGAAAGAATCAGTCACTAGTA
>RJWJ010044042.1:0-12336 GCA_004363605.1 Indri indri | reverse complement strand
ACAGATGTTTAGGTTACGTATGTTGCCCTTGCCCCCCCTTCCCCCCAAGTCCCAGTTTCAAGTGTGTCCATCTCTCGGATGGTGCGCATTGCACTCTTTGTGTATGCATATATCCGTCCCCTCCTCCCCCTCGCCCCTCCCCCTTCCCCCTCCCTCCCTACCCGACATCCAATAGATGTTATTCTTATATGTACACTTATGCGTTGTTCAGTTACTACCAATTTGATGGTGAGTACATGTGGTGCTTGTTTTTCCATTCTTGGGATACTTCGCTTAGTGGAATGCGTTCCAGCCCTATCCAGGAGTATACAAGAGGTGCTATATCACCATTGTTTCTTAAAGCTGAATAGTACTCCATGGTATACACATACCACATTTTATTAATCCACTCATATATTGATGGACACTTGGGTTGTTTCCACATCTTTGCAATTGTGAATTGCGCTGCTATAAACATTCGGGTGCAGGTGTCTTTTTCATAGAGTGACTTTTGTTCTTTGGGGTAGATGCCCAGTAATGGGATTGCTGGATCAAATGGTAATTCTGCTTGTATCTCTTTAAGGTATCTACATATTGCTTTCCACAGAGGTTGCTAGAGATACCTGTAGATTTTCTATTAGCATATATTCTTGTCTACTCGAGTGCTAATGATCCTATTATCTGGCTACATGTTTCTGTAATTGAAATTAGCTACAGTTAGGTATATCATATTAACTCTCACAATCATGAATAAATCCTAAGCGTTTATAGTAATATCTATCTTGGTATTGGAAAGGTGTGTCCCTTTCAGTTGCTGCTTTCAGGTGAAATATATACAGGATATGGTTTACTAATGCTGATATGCTAATTCTATACCAATTTTTTAAAAATTAATATTTTATATCTGATACATTGGTTCTGATCTAAAGTTCATTTACATTTCAATGTAATATCTCCTCCACAATTTATTTCATTTATAGTCTAGAAAAAGAGGTGGATACTAAAATAATAATACTATCATGCAACACAGATGATAGTTTTCAAATATGTTGATGTGCTTTTTCTCTTTATTCTTGTGTTGTGTTCAGCCTGAGCCCCCTCTAGAGTCACCCATTTATTTCCTAGAAAGACAGGGTGTGTGTATATTAACATTCTTATAGCAAGAAAGCAAAGAGAGTCAGTTTTCAGATTTTGGTTCCCAAAACAGGGCACAGTGGTCATATGTGGGTATCTTGGCCTTTTCCTCTGTATAGACACACTGCAGAGGAGATTTTGGCAGGATTCCCAGTCAGGGCAGGTCTGAGGGTAGCCTGGGGAGATTGAAAACATCATAAAAGTGTCCCCAAATCAGTCTGACTCTGGAGCGACAAGGTTCCCCATAGGTGTTAGATTAGAAATGCCTGAGAAAGATGTTCTGATTCAAGGGCAGACTCAAAACAACCCCATGCATTCCAGAGTGATATGGAGAAAGTAGCCAAGATTTATTAGGTCGTCAAAGGTTGAGAGAACTGGTAAACCAAAATTAGTTTGGGAGTGGTAAAAAGAAGCCACCGAATGCAGTGATCTCATGGTCACAGGCCATGACTGGAGCAAGGACTTCAGCAACAAATGTCAGTGTGGAGGACAAAATATTGTAGGGGATGCAGCCACATTTCAGTGTGCACCATCACAGGATAAAGACAGAGACAGAGACACTCCACTGAACTGGAGACCAACAAAGGTTCAGAGGACACCCTGCAGTTCCCAGGACTCTCCCTTAAGATGCAAACTTTGAAATAAAGAGAATATGGCAGGCTTACTGAGAGCAGGGAAAAAACATCCTGATAGGGAATGAAAATGTTGGATTAAAACAAAAGTGTCAGGTCTACCCAAAACAAACACCAGGTAAAAATAAAACAAAACCAAACAAAAACTATTTCCAAATTGAATAAAATAGAGGTACTTTAAGAAAAGTAAGAAAACATAGACTGAGGCTTAATTTACATACCATCAAATTTATTCATTTTAATTACACGATTCAATTGTTTTTAGTAAATTTACAGAGCTGTGCAATCATCAACAATTCTACTGATGATGAGGGGAGGTATGGGGGCAGGGAAGTTAACAATTTAGAGTGTCTCAGTTTTAGAGCATTGCAATCACTTTATTATATAACACACATAGTTACATATATATATACACCCATTATATATATTAACATTTACACATATATAAATGTCATGATGTTCTTCTGTAAGCACGGTGCTCATTTATTCATTATTTTATAAATTAATTATACCATGCATCCATTTAACAATTTTTATATTGACAAGTACTGAGAAGACAAAGTCAAATAAAATTGTTTTTCCTTTAAGGATTCCATAGTCTAGTGTGAGAGACAGTCATATAAACAAATAATTCCAATAAAACTTCATTCATAAACATTGAAAAAAAAAACAAATAATGACAGTACACTGGGGTAACTTCTATGATAGGTGAATCCCCTGGAATAATTTAATCTCTTTCATTCTCCCTACAACCTTATATAATAAGCCAGGTCTTGTTAATATCTACATTGCATAGATAAGGACTTTTTATATTTGGACCACACTAATTATAGTAGCAAACATAGAGGCGAACCAGAAATTAGACAATTTTAGATTTTTTGATATTTAAAATTTTTTTGGTCTAAAACACAGTAGAACCTCTCCACTAAAATGTAACTCAGTATTTATAAGTGTTATTGAGACATGCTTTTTTTCTTTTTGTGGAATTTGCCAGTATTGTTCAATCTACACTAGTTTATTAAATATCACTCTGTGACAACTGCTGTGCTAGCCACTGTGGCACCTTCAGGATCAGAAAATCCTTTGCTTTTATCATTTCTTATAGAGCGGTGTTGCATTGCAAGAATGGGAGAATTTGGCCTCCTTCCTGATTAGAAAGGTCATTAGGAAATTTTCCAACCTGTTGGAGAAAACTCAAAGTGAATGCAAAAAGTTGAGTTAGAAAATGTGTTGTTCCAATTTCAGTTTGGCCACGTTCTTGTGTGAAGTTCAGCAATTTGCTTTGTCTAAACCTGTCTAAACCTGTTTTCTGGCTTTCACAATGGGGATGCTAATATCTACCTAACTAGTGAAAATTAAATACGTTATATAATGAAAGTAGCCTTTATGGCACCTGCCTCATAGGAAGTTTATTTTAATTATTTTTCATCAATACATTAGTACACCTAAATCTGCATATATTACTGAACCCTCTAAGTCTTATATCATGCCTTGATAAAAAATGATACAGTTCTTGCCTTCAGGTAGCTTACATTTAATAAACTAAACTATAGAAATTAATGCATATGGGATAAAAAACAAATAGGCAAATTACATGAAACACTTAGACCTTGATATTTTCTTATTATATGTGTTAAAAATACCTGTTGCCAGGTTTAGGGTGAATAGTTTACTATTCTGTGTTTTGTATTTTTTTGTTTGTTTTCTTCTGTGATCTGAACTGAGAAATATATACTCAGGTCAGGGAATCAAAATATCAGCTCTAATTATTCAGCTAGCTGGATTAAAGAATGCAGCTTTGGCCCAAGGTAAAGCAGCCTTTTTACTTTTTCCTACAAGTCTAGACCTTGGCCTCTACATAGGGGTCTGCAACCTACCTGCTTGTAAATCGTAGCTTGCCTCACAGTGTAGTGAGAGCTTCAGATAGAGAACACAAGTGAGCCTCAACATTTCATTCATTCTCCTCTCACATTGGAAAAGCTTTCACCAATGGGATCAGAGTCAGATTCTTGCCATCTAACCAATCAGATGAATAACTCCTGCTCACATTGGGAGAAAGTTTATGAGAGGTGGAAGAAGAGCAACAATTACTACCTGCAGAAATTATTTTATAGCTGATTGTCAGGTGTGCAAAGATAAAGAGGGAAAGTTTTACTCTACACATACAGGGCAGGGTGTGATGAGAATTAAATGAGGGTGTATATAAACACATAGAACACTGCTGCCCACGTAGTACCTGCCCAGTCAAAAGTCTCTTACCTCTAGGGAAGAGGGGATTGCTGTGGATTGTAGGAACTCTGAGGACTTCAGAGAACTGGTACTTTGAACTGTTGAAGTCAAATCTTGACAAAAATGTCAACGTAAAGGACATCCCCTCTCTCTGTCAAGAGATTAAACCTCTCCAGTCTCTGGCTAGTCAAGGGGCTTGGACTAGTGGCCTTGGGTCGATATCTAGCTCTAAAATCCAGAGGGGCCATTTGTGTTGGATTACCTGGCAATGACTAGACAAACTTTACCCCTTATACTAGCAGGTGGCTGGGCCTCCCCAAACACCTCATGATTCCTCCTCCACAGCCTGGCTTTGAGTTGGACTTACTCCACTGCTCAACAGTTAGAATTGCTCCTGATCATTTGTGAGGAACTGTTGAGCATTTATTGCATTTTAAGCTCTTACTGCTTTCTTTAAATCCTTGAATCTTAAATAGACTAGAAGTCAAAAGGGAGCACTTCTCTAACTTGTCTACCCATTTTCAAATGCCAGGAGTCACAAAGCGGGGGTGTCTGAAACCAGGGCGATCTCTGTACTGTTTCTAATTGAGAAGTAGAGATCAGATCTGAGCTGAGGTATTCAATTATTCTCAGTCTCTGGCTTGCTCAGCCCTTCGAGGTCTATTTTACATGATGCCTTCCTCAGATTATTAACAGAAGGGAAAGGTGAGGTTGTTTTTGTTGTTGTTTGTTCTGTTTCCTTCTTTTAAAAAAAGTAAAAAAAAAAAAAAAAGAATGAGCACACCATAATACTGCTGATAAATGCACACACACACACACACACACACACACACACACACAAACATTGTATCAAAGGTCCTGAGAGTCAGGAATGGGGCCTGATCAGGTCTTATCCCATGAGAAACATTGCTGATCTGTTCTAGGTTTTAAGATTCTTCCTGCAAATGTAGATTGTATCCACATCAGAGTGCTGGCTTCCTTGATCGGAGGAAATGCAGACATTTCAAAGAGTTTTCACTTTCTGTGTTGACAACTGCTGAAAGCTCATCCTTTAAAGTACAGATATTACTAGTGCCCTGTTTTTGCTCTTAATTGCTAATTATACAATCTGTGTAAATGCTAGAGATGTGCATTCTTTCAGTTTTTCAAATGTCTTTGCAGCTGCCTATACATTCAAATTAAAGACAGATGCAGCTGTCCTAGAGGTAGTTTTATGTGATTCTCTGGAAGGACAAATTCTACTGTGAATGCTTCCTGGAAGTCTCCCCGTCCTCCGCTGCTCAAAAGTCTATTACTTTATGGTTGCTCGCTTCCTGTACAGCATGCCTCCTCATCCTGGGTGAAAGGAGAAATTGTCATTTTGCTGTTCCTTGCTCACTTAAATGTGAGTTACACGAGCCTCTTTAAATTTCATTTTCCTCTCAGGAAATGTTTAAAAATATCTAACTTTTTGCCCTTGGTATCCACACAGAAAAGTATATTTAGCTCTTTGTAATGCATTACCCATGTAAACTACAATTTTTTTCTTGGATAGCCTTGTTTCATTGATGACAAACCTCCTTTTAGATCACCGGCATATTAATATTATAAAAATTAGGATGTTCCAATACCTTGAGTAACTAAAGTATCAGTGGGAGTAACAAAAACACTGGGCACATGATAAGTTGGCTTGAGCCCTTATGATACACCCTTTGGAAGTCTAACACTCTCAGATGTTTACCAGTTCATGGAGAACATACATTCCAATGGTCACCGTTGGCAGAAGAATCCTGCTTCTGTGAGTTCTGTCTCTGTTCTTTCATGGTATTCATTGAAATGTGAAATATAGCTGCTCTCTTCATTTCCATCAAACATGTCATGAATCCTTTGAAAATGTAGTAGATTTTAAGTCTGGGAATCATAGAAATATAGCAAAAAAGTTTGCATTTTCAAAGTACCAACAATTTCAATTTAAATATTAGATATCTCTATTCTCAAAATGCTCACCAACCACCTGTCTCTGGAATATTCCCGTAGAAACTTTCATTCCATGCAGTCTCTAACCTCACGCCATCATGGCATAACAGCTGCTTTCTCCCCTCTTCCTCTTCCCACTTCTCCTCACACCTTCCATCCAGGGTTGTATGTGGAACTTCAAATCATTTGCCTATATGTTAATACAGATTTGCTTGTATCCCTTCAGCCTTGATTCTCAAGCCTGCATATCCAAATCCATACAAACATTCAAAAGTGAAAAATGGATTTCTAAGTAGAAATAGAATCCATCTTTTTGAGAGGAAATTTGTAGTTATAAAGAATTGTTTTTTCTTTTGCTGTTATACTTGCATCAAGTGTTTATTGTAAGCTATTTTATCCATTCAACAAATACATTAACTTTCCCTCCCCCATATCCACTGGTTTCACACCTGCAGATTTAACCAACTGCAGATTGAAAATACTCAGAAAAAAACAATAAAAATAATAACATAACAATAAAAATACAAATAAAAACAATAGAGTACAACAGCAATTTACAGAGCATTTACATTGTATTAGGTATCATAAGCAATTTAGAGATGATTTAAATTTTATGGGAGGATGTGTGTAGGTTATATGCAAATGCTATACCATTTGGTATCAGGAACTTGAAGCATCCAGAGATTGGCATTCTGGGGTGGAGGCTATCCTGGAAATAATCCCTTATGGATACTGAGGGAACAACTATATTCATTTAATACCTGCTATGTAGCAACTTTCAAGTTAGCACTGCTTTCTGGGATAACTTCACACTTGTTAATATGAGGCAGTATAACATAGCAAAGGAGATGCTTGGAAACAGAAGAACTTGATTCTAGTTCTGATTAATTCACGCTTTCATTATTCATTCCAGAAATGATTGCTGTAGCCTACAGTGCTTCAGCAAGGTATTAGGTACAGGGATACTGAAATTATTTAGAGCCCCCCCTGCTCTCCAATGTAGAGAAGTAGACATCCAAGTGGACAAAAACTTGAGATACAGTCCTATAAGTGTAAAAGTTAAGGTTTTGCCACTTAATAGCTCTGTGACTTTAGGCAAATCTCCAGGCCTCTGTTTCCCATCTTAAAGTGGGGACACTATAGTACCCAAATCGGGTAGTTGTTGTGAGGATTTAATGAGATGAAGCATTGGCAATGCTTAGCACGGTGCTTGGCAAATACTAAATGCTAACTAGACATTCTTATAAATGGAAGCCCAGAAAGGGTGAGTGACTTGCTCAAGTTCATATACTCGGACATATTCATGCAACTTACTAGTGCTTAAAGAAAAACCTTAGACAAATTAAATTTATCAAAGTTTAACTGAACAAAAACGATTCACGAATCAGGCAGCCCCAGAAGCAGAATAGGTTCAGAGACTCCAGCACTGCCACGTGGTTGAAGAAAATTTATGGGCAGAAAAAGGAAAGTGACATACAAAAAATGGAAGTGAGGTACAGAAAGAGCTTGATTGGTTACAGCTCAGCGTTTGCCACATTTGAACATGGTTTGAACAGGTGGCTACCTTTGATTGTCTGAAACTCCGTGAGGCTGAAACCTCAAGAGTAGGTTACAGCCTATTTACACATCCAGCTAGGTTACAGTTCACTACACACACGCGCGCGCACACACACACACACACACACACACACACACACACAGACAAACCTTTAGGATTTAATGTTTTAAGTAGCCACTCGGAACCCAGGATGGCTATGAAGGGTGGCGCCTATCTGAGTCCTCAATTTACATACCAGGTTTCCAATTCTGGACAGAAGAAAAAGGACGCCAGGAAGATGCAGTACTTCCCAGAATAGCCAGGAGGCAGACCTAGGGCAGAGAAGTGGCCATATTTGGCTTGATTGTGCCTTGCAGCTACTAGTCTAGACACTGAGAATATCTCCACAGGCTGCACTATGGCCACCAATCCAGACCCCAGAATCCCAAAGCTCAAAACTGAAAATATAAGCTCACAGTCAAATCCAGCAAATATCAAAAATATTATTGAAGCAGAAGTGTTATGACCTTAAAGCATCTAGACTTTAACAATTTTAAAACTAGTTTTATTTACCAAAGATTACTAAAGTCACTTGAACTAAAAGGCATTTAAGTTATTTTCCATTTTCCTGATAAAATAATGATTTATGTGCAGACTTTTCTTTAAGCCAATTAGAGACATTTTATATATTTTGGCAGTGAAATATCACATATGTCTGATACATATAAACACATCGACATATAGACACACAGACAGAAGCAGATCTTATAGCTTTTATAAATAATTTTCCTTTCCTGGCTTTTAAATATTTTTATTTTCCCCATTTAGACCAGCAAACTTTCAATTACCTGTTTTATTGCCCTAAGCAATTGTTAGTGAGGCAAAAATTTGCCTTTTAAAAAGAGGATTTCTTCTAGGATTCTTAAGGTTTCATGCCTTAGGTTTAAGACTCTTTCAGACATTGGCCTAGGCAAAGAATTTTTGAAGAAGACCCCCCCCAAAGCAATCATAGCAGCTACAAAAATAAATAAATGGGATCTGATCAAATTAAAAAGCTTTTGCACAGCCAAGGAAACTATCATTAGAGTGAATAGACAGTCCACAGAATGGGAGAAAATATTTACTCTCTACATGTCCAATAAAGGGCTGATAACAAGAATCTATCTAGAACTTAAAAAAATCAACAAGAAAAAAATCAAACAACCCCATCAATAAATGGGCAAAGGAAATGAACAGAAACTTTTCAAAAGAAGACAGAATAATGGCCAGGAAACACATAAAAAAATGCTCAACATCTCTAATAATTAGAGAAATGCAAATCAAAACCACAATGAGATATCACCTAACCCCGGTGAGATTGGCCTCTGTCAAAAAATCCCAAAGCAACAAATGCTGGCGAGGATGTGGAGAGACAGGAACACTCTTACACTGCTGGTGGGACTACGAATTAGTGCAACTTCTGTGTAAAAGAATTTGGAGATACCTCAAAGAGCTACAAGTAGAACTACCATTTGATCCAGCAATACCACTATTAGGCATCTACCCAAAGGAACAAAAGTCATTGTGTAATAAAGACATCTGCACCCGAATGTTTATGGCAGCACAATTCACTATAGCAAGGATGTGGAAACAACCCAAGTGCCTGTCAATCCATGAGTCAATTAATAAAATATGGTATATGTATACAATGGAATACTTCTCAATTATAAAAAACAATGGTGATCTAGCACCTGTTATGTTTTCCTGGATAGAGCTTGAGCCCATCCTCTGAAGTGAGGTATCACAAGAATGGAAGAATAGGCAACACATGTACTCGCCACCAAACTGGCACTGACTGATCAACACTAAGGTGCTCACATGGTAGTAATATTCTTTGGGGGTTGAAGGGTTGGGGATGGGTAAACTCACAACTGGTGAACGTGGTGAGCGTTGTAGGGGGGGAAAGGGTACATCTCAAATCATGGTTGGGATGCGGCAAATTAATAACATGTAACCAGAATGTTTGTACCCCCATGATTTCATGAAATAAAAAAAAATTTAAAAAATAAAATAAAAAGAGGATTTCTAGGTGAAACATGGCAGAAAATTTATATCACAAAAGCACAGAGCTAAGACCTAAATATTGTACCATGATTTGCTCAAACCAAGAAAAATGGTTGTATGTAAAGGCCCAGTTAACAAGATAGCCAGGAAAAGCACCTTGAACAAAGATAAGACTTCTTATGTAAATTTAAAACACTTGGTAAGACTTTCCAGTGGCCTAGTCCTCCCTCAGACACCCTTACAAATGGAAATTTCCTTTATAGATGTAAATTACTTTTACAAAAGTGTTTCAAGATAGGCAGAGAAATGCCAGAAACATGTATTTTAGTTCTATAGGTGGTCTTTTAAACCTAGCTACTTTTTGTTAGCTAAAATTCCTGAGTTCAGGGTGGAGCCCATTAAGGTAAAGGACAAAGAAAGCATTCTCTATGCCTGGATTTAGCATGGATAGATCTGAAAAAGAAGCAAGTTTTGTTCGGTTTGGTTTTGTTTTGTTTTACCTGAGTGACTACCTTTTATTAATACTTTATCCAGGATAGCTTTCTTTTCATCTTTGGGGGAGATAATAATTAAGCCAAAAAGTTAGCAGATTCAATTTTCCTTATCTATTAGCTGTTTAAGGTTTTTGATTTGCTTTTTGTAAAGAAGCTTTTAGAAGAAGGAATAAAATATTGAAATCCAGCCAGGCGCAGTGGCTCATGCCTGTAATCCTAGCAATCTGGGAGGCCGAGGTGGGCAGATCATTTGAGCTCAGGAGTTTGAGATCAGTCTGAGCAAGAGCAAGACCCCATCTCTACTAAAAAAAAAAAAAATAGAAAGAAATTAGCTGGACAACTAAAAATATATATAGAAAAAATTAGCTGGGCATGGTGGCTCATGCCTGTAGTCTCAGCTACTTGGGAGGCTGAGGCAGTAGGATCGCTTGAGCCCAGGAGTTTGAGGTTGCTGTGAGCTAGGCTGACACCACGGCACTCTAGCCCTGGTAACAGAGTGAGACTCTGTCTCAAAAAATATATATATATTGAAATCCTTTTAGAAACTTCTGTGTATCAAAAGGCACAATTCGGGGGCCCTTATTTCCAAATGCACTTCTTAAAGTGCAGCTTTGCTCATTTGGACCATTCTGTTATAATTTTAAATTTCCTTTAGCAAGATTTCACAATTTTTGTAAGCATTTGCTGCTTCTAGGGCCTAATACTTATGCATGTATATGTAGGCATAGCCAGAAGGTAGAGTACTCAGTTATTCAGAAATTAGAATCCCATTTTTACCCTGAATCTTACTTTTGGCTCTCAGATCCCCTTGATTAACCTAGCTTGTGATTTTTCTCCACCTAAGCTTGTGAGAAAAAATAAAAGGGGGGGGGATAGAACACAAAAATCCCTGCCAATTACCAAAAGCTGCGGTTCACACCCCCTGAAGTATTACCATTTACAACCAGGTTTTGCCTGATCCAGTGAGATATCTGAGGTCTCTAACTGGATCCAAATTACTTATTTATCTGATCTAATCTAATCCTATATCCAGTCCAGTTTCTGTTCTGACTTCTGAACCAAGTTCCAATCAAATATTTGCTCATACAAAATTTGGAGTACTCAAAACACAATTCGTGGGGCTTCAGAATATGAGAGAGAACTTACCTACAATCCCCAGTTGCTGCTAGAGAGCAATGGGCACAATAGGCCTGGTTGGTGCCTCATTTGGTAATTCGATACTCATGGAGGTAGCTGGAACCTCTACACACTTGCACTTTATATAACTAACTCTATGGATAGTGGATGAAAGATGAAAGAATGACATTAAAATCCTGTAGGAAACTAAGCCCATGAAGCCCATGTGTGTCTTAAGTAGTGGAGAGAATGATGGATGACATATGCAGAGATTCTTTCTCAAACACTCACAGTTTCTTCTCAGTTTTGGGCAGGAGAGGAGACAGTTCAAAAGTGAGCTTCCTGAGTAAAAGCAAGAGAAAGTGTCAGTGCCAAGGGATACATGAGGAGGTTCATCTGTGTCTCCACCTTCAGTTAATGCACAGACTAAGTTAAAACAGTAAATATCTTCAAGGGCAATCCTTAATATATCCTGCCTGACTTCCAACCAAATTTTGAGCCCTGAGTATTGCCTATACAGAAATTTTGGAGCATTCTTGTGAGGAACAACTGACTGAAGGGAGATACATGTGCTCGACTCCAAACTGAGGAGCCTCACCTCTATACAAATTAAGGCTGAATTTCCTTTTTTTTTCTTTTTTTCAGAGCCTATGTTTATTTTTGACCAGTGAAGGGCTTTTATAAAATTAAAGTTTTCTCAAAGCAAATTCATTGGCAGAAATCAAAGTAATACAGGAAATTTACTCAATGCAGGGTTCAATTAAACTGTTGTGAATGTTTACGGTGTCAAAAGTGGATAGATCAGCTTCATTTTCTTAGCATTCAATATTTCCTATTATTAATAAAAAATATCGTGACCCAAAATAAATTAAATCAACATTGATTCTACAATTTCTTTGTAAACAATAAAATTGCTATTTCAGAAGCTATTAAACTCAATACAATTTTGTCAGAATTATGTACCATTGATTAGAAAATAACCTGATGAATCATTTTGAAGAATGTTCTTTAGAAGTGAACTGGATAGCCACATGTAGAAGACTGAACCAGGATCCACACCTTTCACCTCTCACAAAAATCAACTCACGCTGGCTATCAGATTTAAACCTAAGAAATGAAACTATTAGAATTCTAGAGGAAGAAGTTGGAAACACTCTTCTAGACATTGGCCTAGGCAAAGAATTTATGAAGAAGACCCCAAAGGCAATCACAGCAA
>RJWJ010044041.1:0-12315 GCA_004363605.1 Indri indri | reverse complement strand
GCTGTTTCTTAGTAGAGTGTTTGAAGCCTTAGAATTTTATGGAAGCTAAAAACTGACTTTAAAGCTAATTTAGTCGAATTCTTCTTCCTCACAGGCTCAGAGTTACGTAGTTTGCCAGTGACAGAATTGTAAATAGAGCCTAGATTTCCCACCTGGTAACTAATGACATTTTTTTTTCTTTTTCTTTTTTTTTTTTTTTATTTCCTCCTTGTTACTAGATCCCTTAATGACATTTTTGGTGTCTGCCCTTATTGAAATACTCTATGGGTCTAGGGATTAATAAAAACCCTTTTCTTCTCTCAGATGTTGTAGTTTCTTTTATTATCAATTTTTTTCATGCCTTAGAGGAAAAATGTAACTGTCAGACCCTTTGGTGTGGTTTGTATGTGTGCATATTGGCTGATTATGGTAAGCAGCACAGCAGAAAAAATTCTTAATAAATTAGTTCTTAAATGCCTCTTTATTGTACCAATAGTGTCCAGCATTGTTTGAGCATTTGTGCTTGTTCTTGGGATTAAAAAATAAAGGGTAGAAAGGTTCTGGTTTGCCACTTTTTTAGTGGAGGCATGCATACCTTGCACGTGGTAGGTGGTAATTAGACATCTGTTGAACCAAATGTGTGATTGCTGTTTGCCAAAAATTTGTCCTATGGGAATGATGATAATGTGAACAAGAGGTTCCCCTGTGGTGTGATACCTAGATGAGAAATAGAAGTTTATGGCCTTTTTTATCTCATTGAGACTTTAATCTCTAACCTGTAGAAGTCATTTACCTATGCCCACACTCTTCACCTGGATGTTGAAAACAGTGTGGAATGGACCTGAAGAAAATATTTTCTAAGCCTTTCTTTTTTTTCTCAGTTGGTCCTCTGGAACGAGGTGTTCAGTTTGCTTAGGGTTATTCATTCATTCTTTTTTTTCCTCTTTATTTTTCGTTTTTCCACAGATACTATGGTGACTTATTCTTTACTTCAGCAAATATTTTTTGTGGGCCTGCTTTGTGCCAAGCACTCTGCTGGGGCTTGGTGCATAGAGATGAACAAAACAGTGACAGGACCTACATTCATTGAGCTTTTATTGTCCAGTGGGCTTTGATTTTTGATGTACTTTAAAATATTTGGGCTATAAAGTTTCTATGCTTATTTATACTCAATGGGCAGCAAAATGTTTGTATTCACAGAGCGATCGATGTCTTATTCTGATGAGTCTCGACTGTCGAATCTTCTTCGGAGGATCACCCGGGAAGACGACAGAGACAGAAGACTGGCTACTGTAAAGCAGTTGAAAGAATTTATTCAGCAACCAGAAAATAAGCTGGTAAATATAGTATGTTTATGAATGTTGTTAATTTTCATGTTTCCATAATAAACTAGGTAATGCTATCTGGAGTGGTTTAAGAAGGGGAAAAGATTTGCTTTTAAGGAAAGATAACATGGATTCCTTATTCATATTTATTTGGTTTGTATTATGATGAGCTAGAACTTAATGCTCCCTAGAGTGTAATTTATCGACTTCTGTCCATTGTTGGATCCACACTGGTGCTTCTTCAATAAATTTTTAACACTTTTTAAATTTTTATTTTTTTAGAGACAGGGTCTTGCTCTGTCACTCAGGCTGGAGTGCAGTGGTGCAGTCCCAGTTCACTGCAACCTCAACCTCCTGGGCTCAAGCAATCCTCTTGTCTCAGCTTCTTGAGTAGCTGGGACTACAGGTGTGTGCCACCACGCCGGGCTAATTTTTAAAATTTTTTGTAGAGACGTGGTCTCAGTATATTGCTGAGGCAGGTCTTAAACTCTTGGCCTCAAGAAATCCTTCCCTCTTGGCCTCCCAAAGTGCTGGGATTGCAGTTGTGAGCCACCACACCTGGCCTAATTTATAACAGATTTTGTCCTCTGGGCAAATCCTGTTTTCCTCAGAATTTTTCTTTCTGTGTTCCAGGACAGAATATCTGTTTATTTTTCATACGTGAAATGGGGTACATATTTTGTTCATGTGTAAATTTGGTCTGGTGGCCAGGGATAAATAAACGGAAAAGCCCTTTAAAAAACAAAGTTCAGGAGGAGTTTCTCCACTCCAAGTAATTCTAATATTCTAATTAAGAACTTGATATGGGCCGGGCGCGGTGGCTCATGCCTGTAATCCTAGCACTCTGGGAGGCCGAGGCGGGCGGATTGTTTGAGCTCAGGAGTTCGAGACCAGCCTGAGCAAGAGTGAGACCCCATTTCTACTAAAAAAATAGAAAGAAATTAATCAGACAACTAAAAATACATAGAAAAAATTAGCCGGGCATGGTGGTGCATGCCTGTAGTCCCAGCTATTTGGGAGGCTGAGGCAGAAGGATCGCTTGAGCCCAGGAGTTTGAGGTTGCTGTGAGCTAGGCTGACGCCACAGCACTCGCTCTAGCCCAGGCAAAAGAGTGAGACTCTGTCTCAAAAAAAAAAAAAAAACTTGATATGGAGCAGAAGAAAACTAGTGAGAATGATATGGTGAGGCAAATGACATTTAGTGCAAAGCTCCCCCAAAATTTTATTATGAGGAGTTTCAAATATAGGGCAAATTGAAAGAATTTTACAGTGAACCTCTTATGTCTACTGTCTAAATTTTGTCATTAGCATTTTATCATATTGCTTTGTCACATGTCTCCATCAATCCATTTCACAGTAAATAAAACAAGCTTTTTGAGGTGATGTTTTTCATTGATAGTGGCTCTGTGTTTCCTATGGGTGAATTTCTTTCATAGTCTGAAAGGAAATTTATGACATTCCTGATAAATGCTAATTGGGGACCGGGAATAATAAGGAAACTAAAGTGCTGTCCAATTATAATTTGGAGGGGAAGACAAGTAAAAAGTAAAAAAGTACACAATGTTATTCTTGAAAATATAGGAATTTGAAGTTTTTATGTGTTTTTTTTAAAGGTACTAGTTAAACAGTTGGATAACATCTTGGCTGCCGTACATGATGTGCTTAATGAAAGGTAAGTAACTGATAATGGCTAAATTAAAATGACTTTAGAATATATTTTTAGAAATTATTTACAAATATACAAGAAAGTAAACCCATTGGCTTCATTTATGAATGTCAGTTTGACATTTCACTGGGTCCTCTTGTCATTTTAATATTCTATATTATTTGTTAATTACCATTGAATACACATGGAATCTACTGGAAAGGAATTTTTTTTTTTAAATTTGCCAATCTGACTGAGTAACAACATTGACTTGTGGAATGCAGTAAGGTCTTTGATGCAGGCATGAATGAATGCAATTAGTTTATGAGGATTTTAAAACTGCTTAAGAGAATATAGGTAAAAAGGAGCCTCCTTCTTTGGGCAAGAGTCGATTCAAACCATCTATGCTCTGGCTACTGGTGTTCTCAGAGGTGTGCAGTCATTTCTTCATCTGGTGATTCCCATAGAATTACAGTGTCAGAAAGCTCCTCAAACTCAACTCAGCAGGTCACAAACCTTACTGCCTTTTGAAAGTTTTATTTTATACAGTTACTTAATAATATTATACTCAAATCAAGGTTGTTGTTATTTTAAGTTTATATATTTAACTATTACCATTTCCTATTTTACAATCCTTATATATTATGCATTATATAGAATGTAGTCATTCATAGGGTGTTTTATCTAACTTTGTTGCAGCCCTTTTCTGAGAACCATTTAATATAGTTTGAGGTGGAATTTGAATCCTGAATTTTAGCATTTGTGGGCCTTTCCTCTCTGTTAATTAATTGATTTTGGAAAAGAAAATAAAATGTCTGACAAAGGTACTTTTGGGCACTGAAGGATAGAGAGAATACAGTATTTAGAGTGGATAAAGTGTCTCAGCATTTTATGTAGTTTGAGTAGAAATTTTAAAAAATCATTTAAGTCGTTCTTTTGTAAGATGTGTCATTCTTGTCTTTGTCGAAAGCTTAAGTCTTTGTGTTTTGTTTGTGTTAAAAAACAGTAGCAAATTGCTTCAGGAGTTGAGACAGGAAGGAGCTTGCTGTCTTGGCCTTCTTTGTGCTTCTCTGAGCTATGAGGCTGAGAAGATCTTCAAATGGATTTTTAGCAAATTTAGCTCATCTGCAAAAGATGAAGTTAAACTCCTCTACTTATGTGCCACCTACAAAGCACTAGAGACTGTAGGAGAAAAGAAAGCCTTTTCATCTGTAATGCAGGTAAGAATGAAGGGAAGAAAATTGATGATGTACTTGGGAAGAAAATTGTCCTTAACACATGTCCTTAGAGAAAGGAAACTTAGAATAAGGGTTATCTACTGATAGTAAATATGATGTAAATTAAATGCCCCTTTCTGAGTTTGAGTAAAGGATACACATTAAAGGTAGATTTAAAATAAGCTAGTCTTTTCTATTTTGTCTCTTTGCTTTTTAGAAGCTTTCCTTTGAAGTTGCTTAGGACCAGAATGATTTGCAGATTTGAAAATAGAAACTCCACCAGGAGAGCTGGACAGGAGGGTGCTTCACATTTGTTGAGGGAGACAAGACCTAAACATCACAACTAATTTCTAAGGCTTTTTAGGTTTGATAACATGTCAAAAATTCTTATTCCAAGTGGTGTAAGACAATTATGTATAAACAAATACCAGCTCTACTTAGTTTTATTTCACTTTGTGTATCTGAATATATTAAAAGATGATTTTTGATGTAGTTTTGAGCAAGATTTTAAGCAAGTAAATTTTTGTTGAGCTAATGTTTTTTAAAATGAGAGTATTGCTATGTTTGAAATATCTGTTTTTTGTGGGGGGCTTCTTGACAATTCTTGATATGCTGTATTTTGGGCATGTAGGTTTAAAAAAGGATATAATAATTGTTTTAAAAATGTGTTTTTTTCTGTAATTATAGAGTTTGTGAGAAAAACTTGGGGAAAGATTCAGAACATTTTTTGGAACTAAATAGCATACCACAAGATTGGGCTTATTCTGTATACAGTTTTTATGTTAACATTTCCCCAATTATTTATTTTGCAAAATTTCAAATCCACAGGAAAACAGATGGACCAGTATAGTAAATACCCATATATCCTTTACCTAGATTTATCACTTACTAACATTTTGCTAGTTTTATTTTCTCACATACACGCACACGCTAACGCACACTTTTTTGTTGAACCATTTGGAAATGAATTACACACATTGTGACAGTTCACACCATAATATTTCTATAAACATTTCCTAAGATTAAGGCCATTCTTCTATATAACAACAATATTATAATCATACCTAAGAAAATGAGTTTTATAACATATGCATCCATATTCAAATTTCTGCGGTTATCCCTAAGATGTCTTTTATAGCTTTATGTCTTACTTGACCCAGGATCCCATCTAGACCAAAGCAGTTTCTTTGGTGGTATGTGTCTTTTAATCTCTCTTAATTTAAAATGGTTCTCCACACCTTTTTTGTCCCGCTTATTTTGTAGAATGCTCTACTTTCTGGGTTTGTCTTACTGTTCCTTCCTGATTAGATTCAATTTAAACATTCAGGCACAAGTACTTCACAGGTTGCATCACACCAACAGGCACATGTTGTCAGGTTGTCTCTCTCTGACATGCAGAGTTTGATCATCTGGTTGAGGTGATGACCACCAGATCTTTCCATTGTGAAGGCATGTTTTTTTCCCTTTGTAATTAGTGAGCAATCTGGACATGATACCTTGAGACCTTCTGAATATCCTGTTTTTTAGTAATATTTCACTAAATACTTTTAGCATTGATATTCTGTGCCTATATAGGTTATAACATTGGCTGTTGCAAAATGGTGGTTTTCTGATTCTAACCTTCATAAGATTCTTTTATAAAGCAGATTTTTTCCTTTTGAGGGAAAAATCGTTTTTAAAGCGGCAGTATTTTAGCAATGGTATATCATATACTTATTTTAAGAATTTATATATAGTGGTACCATGAGCCTGCATGTCACTTGTGTGTGGTGCCATACTAATCTTTGTTAATTCATTCCGATTTGAAGGAAGTACTAATACTGAAGCATAAATTGTATAAAATTTGCTTTGTGTTTTGAATTAGAGAGTAACTGTGGTACTTTAAAGAAAGCAGTTTCCTAAACACATCATACTTTTTGTACATTTTAAAGCTTAATCTATAGTCAGTGATTTAAAGGGAACAGTTAGGAATAAGGTAAACGGATGTTACTGAGGACTAACGTTAACTGATGTTAAAGGGGTAATGTTAACAGACATTACAGAAAACAGTATTTGTTTTTAGCCTAACATCTTAGTGGAATGAAAGGTTTTCAATCTTTTTTTGAACTAAAACTATAGAATTTATTTTCTTTGGTATCATAATCAGTTTTTGATACAGTTACTGGTAAATAATGAACCAATTTGCTTGTTTTCTCTCTATGCTGTTGAATGTTCATGGTTTGTAACTTTTATTTTTAAGCTTGTAATGACCAGCCTACAGTCCATTCTCGAAAATGTGGATACACCAGAATTACTTTGCAAATGTGTTAAATGCATTCTTTTGGTGGCTCGATGTTACCCTCATATTTTCAGCACTAATTTTAGGGTGAGTTCTCTACTCCTGTTTTCAGGTGATGGGGTAAGAGGCTGGTTGTATGTGGGAGGAACTGAGGAATCGAATAGAAAACAATGCTTTTGTTCCTTTGAATATAATCAGTGATATTCGAGGGTCCAGGGTCGAATGGTACAATAATACTCTTTTTATAAGAAACATCATCTGTACTTTTCTTTCTGACTTACCTTAAGATATTTAAAGAAAATAAACCATTACATTTGTGTCATAAATGCAGTTCCTTTATTCTCCTGCCCCTCTTCTCCCCCTTTCTAACTTTCTATAATGTCAGGTAGAACATAGATGCTCTTTCTAGGATCTTTTACTATAAAAGGGTCCACAGGTGGAATAGCTGTAAGACCCCAAAATGATTGGCCCCCTTTCTCTTTGTCTCCATCAAGGATACTGTTGATATATTAGTTGGATGGCATATTGATCATACTCAGAAACCTTCCCTCACACAGCAGGTGTCTGGTAAGTCTTTTAGGTTATACCAGTCATTTAAATACTGTGGGAGGAGCGATGATCCCCCAAAGACCAGCAATTAATTCTGTTTAATAATCTAAGAAAACTAAATGCTTCAGAGAAATATTTTGGTTATTATAAATGAGCATTACTTGTAGCTAAACTTATCTTTTCAGTGGGAAATTGTTAGTAGTTGGTAGAGGTAGTAAGTACAGATTGTAATGTTGTGCCTGTGAGAAACTGAAAGGTCTTATTCTAAGTTATCTGTAGTGTGTACTGGTATGAAAAGATATGATAGTGGCAGTACTCTGAAATGGAGAATGGAGTGGAAGATCCTAGTTATTTGTGACCTTTTTTTTTTGTTTTTCTGGTTATTTAAAGACAACAAAACCCGATTAACTAGGAGAGTTGTCATAAATGATAAAGAAATGTTTTTTGGATTTTTTTGAGTGTGGAAGTTAAGTGAATGACTGACACCACTCATTTGCACATTTCAGGTTGTTCCAAGTGCTGTAGTTTCTCTTAGCTTATTTGGTACGATAAATTTTTGAAAATAGGATATTCAGGCAAGTGTGGTTCTGTCTCATTTCCACTGGGGAGACGAGTACACGCCTTTGATGGCTAGTTGTGGCCTTGGGTTAGAAAGCAGGCTGATGGTAGAGTGTGGCATTTTAGTCTTAAGTCATGTATAGGAATAATATAGATACCAAATCTGCTTAAAAATACAAGGAAATGAGATTTCCATCTTAATTTCTGCAGCATTGAAAGGCATTGGTTAGTCATGATTAGCATGTTTCAACAGTTAGTTAACAGTTGTACTTTATGATATAGGGCATGTTTTAAGGGTAAGCAAATTAAAAACCAGATACTTTAAAAAACAAGTATCTTGAATATTTTTTAATTGGTATTTTTTGTGTTTTTTTCCTACTCTTTCAAAATTTATTACAATTCCAAGGGTGGTTACAGAGTTTGGAGCCATTTTGGGTAGCTGATCTTGCATTTTCTACTACTCTCCTTGGTCAGTTTCTAGAAGACATGGAGGCATATGCTGAGGTGAGTCTACAGAAAGCTAAATTATTTCTTAAAATTTCATTTAAGGAAAACATCTGAAGCTAAGATAGCCTTTTGAAGCTTAAAAAAGGAAAGAAAAAAAAAAAAGCCAAGCTTGGCAGCTTCCACATGTAATTTCAGGTACTTGAGAGGCTGAGGAGGATGACTTGAGGTCAGCCTGGTCAACATAGCAATAGCAAGATCCTGTCTCAAAAAAAGAAAAGAAAAGAAAAATATTAGCCAAGCACAGTGGCATACACCTATAGCCCTGGTTACTTGGGAGGCTAAGGTGGGAGGATCGCTTGAGTCCATAGGTTGGAGGCTGCAGTGAGCTGTGATTGCACCACTGTACTCTAGTCTGGGTGAAATAGCAAGACCCCATCTCTTAAAAAAAAAATAAGAAGATTAAAAAAACCCAAAAATCTTAAACTGTGCTAGACTTTATTTTAAAATAATTCAGATCACCTGATATTTAAGCAGAAATCATAAGACCATTGCAATATTTTAATTTTTTTCTTATGTTTTAAGTTACTGGCACAATTACTGAAAAGACTAAAAGAGAAATTGCAGGCCTGATATTTTGAAAAGCTTGACATACTCTTGGAAGCTGGTATTTTTCTGAATACATTTTCTGTAGTTCATTCTTACTTTTTGTTACCAAGAGTCTTAAAATCAAGTAAGGTGAATTGATGTTGTATTTGTTTAAAAACAAAAAAGCCCCTGAAGACTTTCCTCTTATATTGATCTTGAATCATGCTTTGGAGGAGGACAAGCCTTGGCTTCAGCCAGCTTTGCAGCTGTACGAGTACAGTGTGGCGGCTTTAAGGGTACTGCTAAAGACTGTTATTGGTGCTTGGCTTTTCTGGCTCCACAGTCTTGGCTTTACTCTCTGCCATCTCTTTGAATCTCTTTGTGTTTCTCCCTTATTCAGATCTAGCATAATTCTTCTTTAGTGTTCAGGGCTTTTGTAAAGATTTGGCCTCCTCATTTTTTTTTTTTAAACACACTTTTGCTACTTGTAGCCAACAAGAGTTCACTACTTTAAACTGTATCCATCTGTTTGCTGTCTTTGAGAGTAAAGCAAGAAAATATTTTGCTTCAGTTTTTTTCTTTGCCCTGACACCTAGAATGTCTGTTTTTACTAGCCAGTGTTTAAAGCCGATCTGCCTCTCAGAAGCCACATGTTTTAGTTTGTAGCAATTCCCCTTGGTGTCCATAAGATTGCATTCTCTTCTGTTATTTTGGTGTTTACTTATATGCAGATATATATTCTAGTATTCCATTTTTTTGCTAACTTTTTCCTTTATCTCTCACTCCCTTAATTAGATAGATTATAAATTTATGGGCTAGGTCTTAACAGTTTTTTTTTTAACCATCCCCCCACTTTGCTCTTCACGTGCATAATGTTGGTGTAGAGAACTTAATGTTGAGTGGCTTAAAGAATATCTAGAATGAGATTTTAGCAGAAAAGTAATTTAGGAATGGCAAAAGTTTCTGGCTTTGTTTATACCTATACTATTAATATAACTAGAGCATATGTAATAGAATTTATTTTCCCCCAGTACCTTTCTGAGTTGATATAAGAGGTAATTCCTTTATCTGTTATCTTGGGCTTAATGTTGGCTTATTTAAATAATTAGATAGGTAAAACTCATTGTTTTAATTTAGAGTCATGTTTTCTTCTTTTGTGGGCCAGAATTCCTTGTAATTTGTGAAGAATCTCTTCTAAAATTATGATTTAAAAATTGTGAGTTCCTCTCTCTCTCTCTTTTTTAAACAATGTGCTACTTAAATAAGAATGCTGTGAATTCACATCTAGGACCTCAGCCATGTGGCCTCTGGGGAATCAGTGGATGAAGACATCCCTCCTCCATCAGTATCATTACCAAAGCTGGCAGCGCTTCTCCGGGTATTTAGTACTGTGGTGAGGAGCATTGGGGAACGCTTCAGCCCAATTCGGGGTCCTCCAATTACCGAGGCATATGTAACAGATGTAAGTGTCTTTAGGAATTCAAGTGTCATTCAAAAATAAAATTGTTTTGTATTGTAAATTATTCTCATTACCTAGTGAACTATGTTACTTATTTTGTATGTATGTATGTGTTTGGCTGCTTTCTTAAATAGTCAGAAAAGTGGGGAATCCTGCTATATCTCATCTTCCTCCCATCCCCCATGGAAAAAAGGTCATTCTGAATTTTAAAATCTTAGTCTTTTGTTTTATAATAATTATTGTAATTTTGCTTTTATATTATTGAGTGTCCTCTTAGTTTTTCAACATATTAAGAATAACACACTCTAGGAAAAGCCTCAAAAAGTCATTTTTGTTGAGCATGACAGGATTAAATGCTTATGAAATTTGTACGTCTTTATGTTTTTTGATAGCCTGACATCAAAGGATATAAAGACATACAAATTTAAAATATATACTAGTCTGCCACACTTCAGCCTCAAACATTAGCTGCACTGTAGTAGAGTCCAGTGAGTGGTTCAGTGTAATAGACATGAGACATGAACCCCAGACGTTGTATTCTGCTTGGATAAGAAGCATGTGTGATACAACACTCATAAAAGATTTAATCTAAATAATTAGAATTTTACTGTTAGGATAAAAATACCTTTTTAGGAGTATTTACTGTTATTGAACACATTGCTAGATAAAATATGATATTATAAGTGTAATTCTTAGTAAGTTGTATATTTGAGCAGAAATGTCAGATCCTAAAGATAATTAAAACCAGTAAGTTGATATTTTAAACCTGATCAAAGTGGTTTAATATTTTTGCTTCATTTTTACTGTTTAAAAGGTGGCTATTTGAAGATGTGTTAGAGTTGTAGTAAAGGCAGTGTAAAGAACATAATCATTTTCCAGGATAGTTACTATTGAATTTATTGTTTTATGAAGATCTTTTAGTGCTTTGCAAATGATTTTTAATGAAACCTATGGATAGATTAAAGAAAACCCTATGTGTAGTGATTGTTGAATATTCCAGAAATATTTTTCAGCATTTATTTGTTCTGGGTTTTTTTTGCCCAAGCTTATTTCTATTGGAAATTCAGTACATAAACATTGACCATTATATAATAGTTCAGTGGGTGTTTTGGCATGTATGTGTATGTGTTGGAAATGATATGATTTTTATAATCCTTAATAGGTATTATGTGGTAAGCGTAAGAACGCTTACATTTCTAAAGGAACCATCAGTACATGAACTTCAGTAAGCTTAAGGTGACTTGGATGTTTAGTTTTAAAACATTGATTTCCCAAAAGTGCAAGAGCTAGGTTGAAGTAAGCGTGGGCACATTATTCCCATGGTGTGAATATTGTTGTTGTCCTGGCATATTTTATGATGATAAAGGTTCATTCTGTGCTTTAGCCATTTAGTAACTTTGGGGAGAGAGGAAGTGGGTATAAGGGAAATAGAGGATGGCAAATTCCATTTCCTGTCATAATAGTACTTTTGGAATTTTAAAGACAAGATCATTTTTGTATATTGTGCTAAAGATACTATTATTCAACCACTAAGAAGTAGAATATTAAGAGACTACTGGCAAAGCCAGCAGTTAATTTTCAGTTGAAACTGCATTAAATAGAAAATATTTTCTTGCTCTGTGGAAGCATGTGAATTTTTTTTACAAAGCTGCTTGTTTTCCCTATTTGCAGGTTCTGTACAGAGTAATGAGATGTGTGACGGCTGCAAACCAAGTGTTTTTTTCTGAGGCTGTGTTGACAGCTGCTAATGAGTGTGTTGGTGTTTTGCTCGGCAGCTTGGATCCTAGCATGACTATACATTGTGACATGGTCATTACATATGGATTAGACCAACTGGAGAATTGCCAGACTTGTGGTACCGATTATATCATCTCAGTCTTGAATTTACTCACGTTGGTATGTGCATTATTTTTTTTTTATTGCTCTTTAATGTGCTGGTTTATTTAGGCCCTTACATTTAAATTGATGTAGAAGAAATTAAGGGCTTTGCTTTATTTTTTTTTAGAGTACATTAACCCAGTCTTATTTATGTAATCTAGCATGCCGTTGTTCTGGTATCTGTTTACTTTTAGTGTTCGATAGCTCGCCTCTGTGTACCTTCACTTGTTTTTTTGATGAAACATCATCTTTCATCCTAGAGTCTCTGGTACTCCTGATAAATACTACATTGGAGAAGGTACTTGGTAGCTAATTTGAAAAGCTCTGTTATGTTTTGGTTCCTATATGAAACTTCTTTTACAGTGTTTGTTCCTTTAATTGCTTAACCATAAATCA
>RJWJ010044040.1:0-12339 GCA_004363605.1 Indri indri | reverse complement strand
GAGGCAGCACCAGAAATGTCCAGTGCCAGTGGGGAGCTGGGAGGTGCCCCTGAGGCCCCCCCTCCTCCCCTCAGCCCACAGGGTACCCAGGACTCTGCACCCTTGGGGCACCCCCTGCTGGCCTGAGTCACCCAGAGCCTACTGCCCCCTTCCCGTGCCGGCGCCACCTAGACCAGAGGGCGCTGCCGCACGTGCTCTCCCAAGCCCCCATCTGGCAGGGACGCCAGGGGGAACCGCCCCTGGGCTGAGCCAGGCTATCCAGGAGGGCCCATCCCCTCCCCTCCCCCCCACATCATGCCCGGGCAGCAGGGACACACGCGGGGGCGGCAAAGGCAGAAGACACCAAACTAGGGGGAATAGGCCCCTGGGGACAGCCCTGGCGAGAGGCCGCAGGCCAGAACAGGCGATGAGCTGGAGGCCACCCAGAGCGGCAGGAGGGAGGGAGACTGGGGCCTCCCAAGGGAGACCAAGCAGATGAGACCAACAAAAGGAGCACTGGGGACCCCCACCCTGCTGGGGCAGATGGCCTGGTGACCCAGCCACACTGAGGACACCCCGGGCGGGGGGTACCCAGCAGGCCACCGGGGGAGACGGAGGGTGCACAGGCTCGGCCCCCTCAGCCAGGCTCTCACACCGGGTATCACGGCCTGGCCTCTTGGCCCGGACCGGTGGGGGTGGTGGCCAAGCCCCACCAGGCCCCAGGCCCGAGCCCTGCTGGCCAACAGGTATCCGGAGCAGAGGAGAGATCCCGGACACGCATCCTCCCCAGCCTGGCCGCGTCTCGCCTGCTGAGACCAAGGAGGGGAGGGGACGGGCTGGTTGCCCCCAGTTGGGCGCAGCCCCCAGAAGCTGCAGGTTCCGCCTGAACTGAATCCAGGGGGGGGGAGGGCAGGGAAGGGAAGGGCACGGCCCAGCTGCCTGCCCCTCCCCCCAGCCACACCTCTGCACCTCAGCTCTCCCTTCTGCCTCCCACAGCCCAGCCCTCCACTCCCCAAGGATGCTGGGAGGGGACCCAGGAGAGGAAAGGAAAGCAATGGGCCCTCAGAGCCACCCTACAGCAAGGGAGGCCCGGCACTTGGACGACAATGGGAACACTGGCCAGGAGTCCCTCGGGGTCTCCCAGCACAGGAAGGTCTGGGCTCCACTCTAGGGCTCTGGGCTCCTCTGGGTGCACCTGGGAACGTGAGGGGGAAGCTTAGGGGACCGGCCCGGGGGACAAGGGCAGGCTGGGAATAAGGCAGAGAGGGCGCCGACCCCACCTGGGGCTGAGGACAGGAGTGACTGTGGGAACATTGCCGCCACCACCCACCCCCAACTCACACGGAGAGGTACCCAGACATCCGTGTGGGGGTGCCCTCAAACATCCAGGGAGGAACCGGGTGCCCCGGGCACGTGGACAGCCGGTCGGGACCCAACTGAGGAGCAGACAGCGCCCGGTGGCTGGCGGGAGGTGCCTGACCAGGGTCCCAGGCACAAGGCAGAGGGCCCCAGCCCCGGGCAGGATCTCTCCGAACAGGCGCTGAACCCACTGAGGAATCCCAGAGATGCCGAGTGCCCTCCCCAACCCCCGCCTGGCCCCCCCAACAAAAGGCCAGTGTGCGTCCTACCCTGACGTGGTGTCCAGGGCAGGGCACTCACAGGCCAGGACACCCCCTAGACCAAAGAGAACCCCCAGCCCCAGCTGACAGCGGCCTGGGGCCTGTGGGAGGCAAGCAGGAGGCAGGGAACCAGCCAAAAAGGGCGCCACGCCAGGGCATTCTCCAGTTGCCACCAGGACCCAATTCCCCACAGGTACCAGGTCTCCTGGAAGGCAGCACCCTGATCCGGAGCAGGAGCGGAGGTCCCAGACCAGGGACGGCCGGCGAGGTCCTGGGTGGCCCTGGGTACCAGTGCCAAGGGCGGCTGCTCTGTCCCGAGAAGCCCCCGGGTCCTGCCTGGGCCAGCAGCAGCTGCTGGGGGTCCGGTGGTTCCGAGCTCCGGCCAGGGTGCTCTGGGGCAGCCCCTCTGGGGACCTCGATGGGGCCAGTGGGCCGGGGTGGTGGGCCACTAAGTCAAGGTGGGTGCGTGGGTCGGGACGGGGTCTGGAATAGCTGGGGCCCTCCACGCTATTCCTCCCTGCAGAGCCACAGGACGGGAAGGTGGCACGGCTCAGTCAGAGGAGGGAAGGAAAGAGCAGGCAGCAAGCGGTCAGACACCCCGGGAGTGTAGGGGCACAACGGGACAGACCGTGTCCTGAGGCTCCTCAGAACCCGTCGGGCTGTCCCCACGGGCCACAAACACATTCCTCGATGGAAGGCCCAGCAACCTGTTCTCCTGAGGTACAAGGAGTGCAAGGTGGCTTTGGAAGGTTCCCGGAGCTATCACCAAGGGCCTCGGTGTTGCCCAGAGACATGAGGCAACAGTAAAAGCACTTACCACCCACAGAACCTCTGTGACAAATTCAGAGGCACCAAAAGCGTCACCAGGAAGTCACCTCTGAGTCCCAGCCAGGAAGGATGGGGCACGTCTCCAGGGAAACGAGATACAAAGGGCCTCCCTCGGCCACAGCAGGAAGCTCCTTCCCGACCCCCAGGCCAGCGACCACCCCCACCTGGGCCACCAGAGCCCAGTGCCTGGCGACCTGACACTGTCATCGAAGGAAAGGACTCCGTGACAACGTGCCACACACCTCTCTACCCCCTGGCCCCTCCCCTTCACCACTGCAAGGGAGGGGGAGAGGCCTGCCTGTCTGCAGAGAGAGGTCACAGCCACCTGGGGCAGAGAGGGGACGGGGTACTCAGAGGATGCTGAAGGGGCTGCTGTGACGAGAAAGGACCTCCTGCCCGTTCCCAGGGCTGTAGAACCTAACGCCTAACCCTCCAGGGCTGGCAAAGGCTTCCTGTGAGAGGGCCACAGAGCACATACTGCAGACCCCGTGGGCCACAGGGTGTCTCTGTGGCATACTCGCCTCTCTTCGGGTTTCCTGTGATTTGTTTTGCGACCCTTTAAAGATGTAGAAGCTGGTCGGGTGCGGTGGCTCACGCCTGTAATCCTAGCACTCTGGGAGGCCGAGGCGGGAGGATCGCTTGAGGTCAGGAGTTTGGGACTGGCCTCAGTAAGCAAGACCCCATCTCTACTTAAAAAAAAAAGAAAGAAAGAAAGAAAGAAAAATCAGCCGGGCACAGTAGCGCGCACCTGTAGTCCCAGCTACTCCGGAGGCTGAGGCAGGAGGACCGCTTGAGCCCAGGAGTTTGAGGTTGCAGCGAGCTATGATGAAGCCACTGCACTCTAGCTGGGGTGGCAGAGCGACACTCTGTCGAAAGAAAGAAAAGAAAACAAGAGAAAAGCAAGCAAGCAAAGACAAGACAAAGAAGTAGAAGCTGCTCTCCACCCTTACAAACACAGGCCCCATCCACTCTTGGCCCCAGCTTACACCAAGGACGCATAAGGGAGGCGGACCTGCTCAGGGCCTGCAGCGACACATCCAGGTCCTCATGCAAGGGTGCCCCTCGAATCCTTCTTCGGGAACTTCCGAACTTGCGCCTGTCGTCTCCCCTGCCACCGCTCCAGGCTTGACCTGTGAGACCTATAAAGAATACAGCATTTAGGAGATGAAGTTATAAAAAAAAGTCTGTGACTTGGTCTTGGGGACCCTCTCTCCCGCCTGTGTCCCAGGGGAAGCCCTGCCCTGAGCAGCCCTGCAGAGAGGCCCCGTGGGGAGGAACTGAGGCCTCCTGCCCACAGCCACAGGAGCCAGCTCAGACCAGACAGCAGGGACCCCAGCTGACGCCTGGCCCAGGGCCCGGGAGGACCCTGAGCCAGAACGCCTGGATCCCGAGAAGCCCCCCTCTCAAAGCCTGTCCCTCAGAGACGTGGGACATAAGGAGCATTTGCTGTGTAAAGGAGCTAAGTTTGGGGTAATTCCTCACGCAGCGGTCGGGCACTAGGACACGACTTTAAATGGAGAAGACCGCTGCTCCACGTGAGCCAGGAGCAAACAAACCGACGAGCAACCCCAGAAGCCAGTAGGAAGAGCCTGGAAATTGTGATGATGCAAAAACTAAAGTGCTCTGCCCAACCAAACACGACCCTCAAACCACAAAGTCAAGAGGCAAATGATAACACAGGGGAAAATAGCAGCAAGATGTGACTAAGGGCTCGCATCGTTCACATACAGAGAGCTGGGACACACGGACAAGGAAAAGCCCAAGACCCAAGAGCAAACGGGAGAGAAGAGGAAGGGAAACTGACAGGCAAAGTGTTTCTCCACCCGGATGCAATTCTCTTGGAGACAATCTGATCGCACAACGAGATGAGATGCTCAGTCCCCAGAGCTGCCCTCCGACTAGATGACAGGCCATCCTGGAGCCAAACAAAGACCAACCAGGGCGAAGTCTGGCCAAAGGAAGCTGTTGTCTGGGGTGGGTGGGGTGCCAGGCCCTGACGGGCCAGTGCATCGCCCACGCGCTGGAGTCCCCCTTGGTGAGGGAAGTGTGGCCGGAAAGGCGAGGCTTCCCCAGAAACTCTGGGCTACAACCAGCGGGAGGGAGGGATGGCTCCTGCTTGCAGCCACTCCCAGAGAAGCCACCCGTCTTCGGTGGGGCTCCCATTGACCTACCTCCCCCAGGAGACAGTCAGGCTGAGAACTGAAAGGGCCTCAGCCCCTGCCCAGGCACATGCCCTCCCTGGCGGGCCACACCTTTCTAGTGACACGCTGAAGGCTTCGTTACGGTACCACCCCCCACCTCCAGAAGCCTGGAGACACCTCTGACCAATGCCACCTTCCCCCCAGGACTCGCCTGCCAGCTCTGCCCACCTCTTCCTGGATCGGCTCCTGTGTATGTGGGGGAGGGGGGGGCGGGCGGTGGAGGTGTGTCCGTGCGTCCCCCGAGTCCCCAGACACGCTCGGAGGCGCTTTCTAGACACAGTGGAGTGGGAAGGAGGGGTCCTGTCCAGGGGCGCCGCCCTGGGAGGGTAGAAGCTCACAGGAGGAGGCGCAAGAGAGCTCGGAGGCCAGGACCCGGGCGTGGCCCGAGACGGAATGGCCGAGGTCCCTCAGCAGCCGGCTGGGGTCGCCACCCTCCTTCCACCCTTCTCCAAATCACCCTGGGGAGCACGACGTCTCTTTCCCGGCCCTTCTAGAAGGCCAGACTGGCCCTCAGGGGCGGGACGGAAACAACGCTGCCGACAGCCCCGCCCGGGCCCCGGCTCTCGGTGAAGGCTTCCCCCTCGGCCTGTTCCCGGGGGAGGACGCAGACACCACGGGCTTCGGGAAAGGGGGACTGGGCGCGCGCCCTGCACGGCCAGGCCCAGGAGCCTGGAGACGCGGAAGGCGGTGCCGAGGCGCCCGGGACGAGCCCGCGCCCGACTCCGCCCGCCCAGTGCTGCGTCTCCGCGTCCGCCGCTTCACGTCCCCTCAGCGCGCCTCACCGGAAGCGCCGCCTCACCTTCCTGTCCTTTTCCGGCAGACTCCGCCAATGGTCTCGCTCGGCTCGGGAGGAAGCCCCGCCCCCACGCCTGACGGGCGCTCCTTCGCCCGGTCAAATCCACCGCGTCGCGTGCGCTCCCCTCGGGAGGCTTGGGGCGCGGCGCCCTCCTTTCCCGCGCCTGGGAGTCCGCGGGGCGAGGGCCCGGGCGCTGGCCGCAACCAGGGTCGCGCGCGACTTGCCAGCTGTGCGCGCTGAGCGCTGCGGCACCGTGGTTTGAGTGTGCACTCGTTCTGTTCCCATCGTTAGAGTCACGGGAAGTTTCTCGTTGCCGAGAGACGGTTAGGAGGCCGCTAGCCTCTCCCCGCAGGTCCCCCAGCGTGGGCATCTTGAGCAACTGAGGTGCAGTCTCAGGGCCCAGACGCGGCCTCGGTACCATTTGAGAGCTGCTCCAGATGTCGCCCGCGGTGCGTGCACTCGTGCGCGTGCGTGTGTGCCCGCGCGTCTCTAAGCATTGCCTCACCTGCGTAGGTCCCTGTCCCTATTGCCACGGCCTGGCGACGGCCCTGTTCAGTCTCCAGGGTCTCTCCTGTTGACCTTTTATAGACACAGCCTTCCCCCCCCCCTCCTCCAAGCCCGTGACAAGCAGTAATCTGTTCTACGTGGCCATAATTTCCTCATGCTAAATGGAACCACACAGCACGTAGCCTTCTGGGGTGGGCTTCTGTTCACCCGGCCGAATGCCCTGGAGATGCTTCTGAGTTGTGGCCGGTGCCGATAATTGTTCCTCTTCACTGCTGTGTTTTCATTTAGTGCACGCTTGGGGGAACCACGGTTTGTTTGAGCGTCTGCCCTTTGAAGGACAAGTTTCTTGTTTCCAGTTTTAGGCCGCTACAGATAAACCAGCTGCGAACGTTCACGAGCAGGTTTCCCTGTGATCATGTTTCCACTTGCGTCTTCAACGCCTGAGGGTGCAGTGGCTGGGTCCTTGGGAAGTGGCTGTGCAGTTTTAACAGAAACGGCCAAACTGTCCTCCAGAGCGGCCGAACCAGTTAACATCATCACCCTGCACATTTTTAGAGCAAATCATGGGAAAATCTTTATGAAACAACGTTATTTTAAGCAACACTGTTTTGTTTTCCTCTTTGGTCCTTCTGTGCAGTCACCGATATCGGCATTCACAGTTTTTAAAACCCATAATGCTGTACGCTTTTGTCGCGGCTTTCTTTTCACTTGGAACAAATCTTCGAGATCCTTCCATGTCAGCACAGAGTCCTCTAGCTAGCTCATTTTTCTCTTGGCTGTGTGGTATTTGATAGGATCCCTGAACTGTTACGCCATTTACATCATGAATCCCCGTTTGATGTGCTTTTAAGCCATTGTCATGTTATTTTGCCTCTGCTATGAATGCTGCACCCAACAGCCTTGAACACGTGTCAAAGCGTCATGTCAGTCTCTCTCTAGGATAATTACCTCTCGGTGGAACTACCGGGTCAAAACATAACGTGTGCTTAAAACTTTTAACAGACACTGAGGAATTGCCTCCCCCAAAGACCCTGGCATCCTACGTCATCCCTCCTCACGTTGTACCCACAGTGTTTATCCACGGCCTCAGCGACACCTTTTGGGTGAACAACTTTTTATAGTGTCCGGAAATTGGATGGGAGAACCACAGCTTTTTATTCTTCCCTTCTTCCTGCCTTCCCGCTCCCGTTCCCCTCCCTACCAAAGTCACTGGGACGCCTCCTCCAGCCTTAAATTTCCACGTATCCTTGGTAAACATGCAGCGTCATTTGGAAATACGCGTACGTTCTTGCCCACCATAACTGTCATCGTGCTGTAGTCTCATTCTGCTGACTGCTTTTCTCACTCACCAGGGCTTCTCAGCTCTCTCCCCGTGGCCCTGAAGACACATGGGCGATGTTCGCGCTCCTGCACAGGATTCATCACGTGGATCCAGCATATCTGATCATCCCCACCCTGAGTTACGAACCCCTAGTGCTTCAGCCCCTGCTGTGCCACAACCCATAGCCACGACGGCCATGGCACTGCATGTCACCTTAGCGACCTGAGAGTTTCTCTGGGTGACATACCCAGGGGTGGGATTGCTGGGTCAAAGGGCATGGACACACTTTATTCCAATAAATGCCACCCCTCAGTTTTTCAGACCAGCTGTGGGGTTCACATCCCACAGGCACTACCCGAGAACGCTCCTCTTCCCACAGCACTCTCGGAATTATCCACCTTCTGATGTTTGCTATTCTGCTGGGCATAAGGTGGTATCACGTTTTCTTTGATTTTGCATTTCTCCGCTCCACTCTGGGCATGAGCATCTCTTCACGAACTCATCACTCATCTGGGATTCTGAGTCTGGGAACCACCCGTGCCCTGCAGGAGCTTGTCATACACCACCATGGCTATCGTCCTTTGTTACATAGGTTGCAGATCTTTTCTCTCAGCCTGTCTCGTCTGAACAGCTCTGCTTGTTGTTTCTGGCTGTCAAGGAGCTATACGTTTGTATATGACCAAATTTATTGAAGTACTGGTTTATGATTTCTGGGTTAGGTATCTTTCGTGGTGCCCACCCCCCAAAACATCATAACACTAGTCTGTATTTTCTTCTCTGATTTTCACAGCAGTGATTTTGCTTTTAGCCGCTTCACCATCCAGACTTTGCATTGTGGCTGTGGTGTGAAGGAGGGTTTGGGGCAGACCCCGGCGGGCCTTGCAAACACCTCGCGGGGTCGTCCAGCACTTTCTTCCCCTGCCTCAGGAGGGCCACAGGTTCCAGGTGGCCGAGTCGCAGAGCGGCCTGAATCCTGAGCCATCTCTTGCAGCAGAGGAGGTTTGGAAGAAAACCAAGGGTGGCTTCTGACTGCGGCAGGAGCCATGAGATGGCAGGGTCTGTGGGTCTCAGCAGCTGGCTTCAACAGCAGTGGCTGATAACGGTCTGCCTTCCTATTTTCTGCAGGACAGCCAGTCACCTCCAAACCATTATTCACACACTAGCCTCTTCCCGACGATCGTCGCTGCCTGTTCACACTAAATGCCCATGCATCCGTGGACATGCCTCTCAGCCAATTCCCTGCCGTGAGCATTTGCGTCTTGTCATACCTAGCGGATCTGCTGGCTCCCTCATTATGACGTTTCAGACGGTTTCTGTCATCCTTGGGCATTTTGTTCTCCGAGTGAACCTTCCCATCAGCAGCTTGTCTGGGACCATGGGACACCCACATCCCTCGATTCTTGGGACTCTTGGCAGCGAGACAGGAAGCGCCCGATTCTCGGCATTGGTTTGCTCCAGAAGACCTTGGACTTAGTCCAGGTAGGAGGAATCAATTTCCTCTGCTGGCCGCAGCTCCGCCGGCAAGCACTTCCTGCAGTGCCGAGCCAAGCCCGGGAGCGAGGAGCACCGGACACAGTCTTTTACTTCTGGGACTTTCCTTCCCATGGGCGAGACATGGCCAAACAGCTCCTTCCACCGTGCTGTGCACCAGGGTGGGGCCGTTGCCCAGGTCCAGAGAAGAGATGATGGAGTCTAGGGTAGCAGTGGAGAAACCCGCTTGAATTTGCTTGCGCAAAAGGGACGTCTATTGGAAGGATCCAAGGGTGCCTCATAGGCAGGAAGGACAGGAGGGAGGCATCCCCGGGAGCCGAGCCAGGAGGTGGAAAGCGGCAGTTCCCCTCTCCTTGCCGTCTAGGGTTGCCAGATTCCTGGGCACCTGTCTGGCCTCCAGGGCCCCCATGAGTCCCTGCAGGCCTATGTGCGATTAGCAAAAGGCACCTGCCCTCTTGGCAGGTAGGCAGCTGGAAGCGAGGACACGGGAGGGATTTCAGCAGTCCCCTCACTGCCAAGGAAGGTGTCCTTGTGCAGGGAACAACCCGTGCAACCTTCTGGGACACCCGGGCCTCTGCCGCATCTTCCCTCCGCCTAAAGTGGCCCGGAAAATTCAGAGTGAGGAGACTACGGGCAGGATTTCTGAGTGCCTGTTGCAAATTCCAGGTTGACCTAAGCTGGGCGGGTCGGCCCCACCGGCCCAATACAGCTGTGGCCGGGGGTCTAGATCACACGAGCCAGTGCTGACTAGGCAGGGATCGAGGGTGGCGCCTCTCAGGCACCCAGGGCCTGTCCTCTAGTGTGGGGAGTGGGGGTGGGGTGGGGAAGTGGTGCGTGTGTCCCCAGTCCAGGTATTTTTAGTTTTTTTTCTTTTTTTATTAAAAAACATTTTATCTATTCTTAGTTATTCTTCTTATTGTTATTATTATTTATAAACCAGTAGACTCCCAGGGACCCAGTCCAGTTTGGAAGAAAGCAAGAAAAGGAGCAATTATAAGACTTTGGGTTGCATCATTTCAAGCATACCTGGGCCACAGGTAAGTGAGGGCAGTCCCGCGGGGGGCGGGGGGTGACAAAGGGCCAATGAAAACACAGAGGGGTGAGCAGGCACCGAGGCTGGGGCCGCACAGGAGCAACAGGCTGTGCTTGGCTGTCCAGGCGCTTGAGTCTTGCTGGCCTCTGGGACAGGAGGCCTTGTGCCCTCAGACGGTGAGCGAGTAGAGCTGAGCTCCCCACCTGAATCCAGAGTTCCTGAAGCACTACCTCCGGGGTGAAAAGGAAGGGTGGGCTGCAACTTGCCCCTCGGCACAGGGACCCAAAAGCCAGCAAGCAGGTGCATCTCAGCTTGGGTCTGAGCAAGCAGGCGAGGAAGACTGCCTGTCTTATAATAGGTGCCCTGGGCATTCGCGAGCAGGGCCTGCCTTCCCACGGGCCTCAGGCAGAAGCTTCGTGTCTCTGCGAACCCCTGGCTGAGAGAGCACCTCGCCTCCCTAGTGTGGTCACGCTGCCGGCGTCCTGACAGAGCAAACCCGCCCTCCCTAGAGGGGACGCTTCACCCCAGGATTGCCACACGGGACTCCCAGAGGTAAAGCTGAAGATGACCAGCAACCTCACATTGACCGTGCCGGCCACCGTCCTCGACGTTCAGCAGATAGGTCAAAGAGCAAGGGTAGACCGACCTGTGGACGCTGCAAGGAGACCTGCTAACACGATTATCAGCACCGGCCGAGAGTGTTTGCTCCATGCCGGGCAGGGTGCCAAGTGCTTCAGCAGTACTCATCCACTCCATCCTCACAGCAGCCCTCGGAGGTTGCTACCAGTGTTAATTACCCCCATGTTCCAGATGAGGACATGAGGGAAGCATGACACAGAAGGCTTAAGTCGCTTGTTCAGAATCACTAGATGGCAAGTAGCAGAGGCAGGATGTGGATCAAGGACATTGGCCTCCAGGGCCTGATTCTTTTCCCGACTATGCTCTACTGCCTCCGGCTCCCCCCTTCCCTCCCAGGTTCCCACGGGGTGTGTGTGTGTGTGTGTGTGTGTGTGTGTGTGTGTGTGTGTGTGTGTAAGAAGAGGGAGGGAGCCTGGCTGAATATCCCCCAGGCCTTGGGCCATCACATGAGAAACGGAGGAGGGTATGAAGAGAACCAGTGTTCTTTCAAGCTTGACTGAGTGAACTTTGCAAACAGAGATTCGCATTACCTTTGAATTCTCATGAGCTCAGAGAGCAGTTCTCATGGATGTTTACAAATTGTTTGCATAACTGTGATGTCAAGCTACTCGGACTCCCCAGGTTTTTACGTAAAAAAAAATTTTTTTTTAGACACAAGGTCTCCGTTGTGCCACCCAGGCTGGAGTGCAGTGGCAACATCATAGCTCACAGCAGCCTCGAACTCCTGGGCTCAAGCCACCCTCCTGCCTCAGCCACCGGAGTAGCTGGGACTACAGGAGAACGCCACCACACCCGAGTAATTTTTAAATTTTTTTGTAGAGATGGGGGTCTCGCTATGTTGTCCAGTCTGGTCTCGAACTCCTGGGCTCAAGCAATCCCTCTGCCTTGGCTCCCCAAAGTGCTGGGATTGCAGGTGTGAGCTACTGCCCCCAGCCCCTCCTTGGGTCTTTAATAGTCTCTGAGACACAAGAGTATAAAAATAGAAAGGAAGGAAGAAAAAAAGGTATAAATAAGTTTAAATGTCCAGGCAGATTTGAAAAAGAAGCGAACAGAACTTTTAGAAGTCAAAAAGCGTAGTCATTGCGGTGACAATCTCGACCGATGGAGTCAACAACAAATAGATGCCACTGAAGAGAGAATTAGTGATCTGGAAGACGATGCCAAAGAGATTTCCTCCTGGCCTGTTCCTTCATAGCTGATGATAGTGCTTCCTCCTTCCCTGAGAAATGGCAGCAGCCCTTCCTCAGAGATCTGAGTCCTAGGTCTTCGGTGCTCCTCATGCTTGCTTCTAGGCTCTTGATAACCCCAACCTCTTCCCCCGCCCCTTGATCTGGGAGTGGTAGCTTCTTCCTTTATCCAGTTCAGTATCCCTTTTCGCATGTTCAGCCCTCAAAACCCCGAGTAAACAATCCCTTAAATTAAGTCCCCTCTCTTGAGAGTGCTGGTATGTTTTTGTGTGTCCCGAGTGGTCCGTGATTAACCCGGAATTGGTCCTTGGGGAGGTTCCAGAAGACAGGCCTACGTGCGTGGAGTTTTGGGATGGGTCTGGTCATGCCTTTGGGCTGCAGTGCAGGGCTGAGCATTTTGCCAATGGGGAGTGGGGCCCTAGTCATCCATGGCCTGCAGCAGCTTCACAGTTAATACAGCTACCACCCTTGGCTGACTGGGATGATGGGCCAACCGAAGCCAGTGCCTGGGGAGCTCAAGTCACTGCTGCACCCGACTGTCATGGTGGCCATGGAGGGCTGTGAGGACCGTGGTGTGGGATGATTTCTGTGGGTGCGCCTGAGTACGTACAGTGAAGACGTGCTGACCTCGGGTTCCTTAACTCTCAGCTCAAGTCATAGGAAGAGAACCAGAGGGCTTCCAGGACAGCCCTAAACATTCTCTTACTCCTTGTACCTGCAGGGCTGAGGGTTCTGACA
>RJWJ010044039.1:0-12349 GCA_004363605.1 Indri indri | reverse complement strand
TTTTTTTTTTTTTTTTGGTGATGAGAAAATTTAACACGAGATTTGCCCTCAACAAAATCTTAGGTATACAATACAGTATTGTTAAGCATAAGGTTGTTCAGCAGATCTCTAGAAATTACTCATCATGTATAACTGAAACTTTATACCCATTTGAACAGCAACTGCCCATTTTCCCCTCTTTCCATCTCTGGCAACCACCATTTATAGTCTGCTTCTGTTAAGCTTCTATTTTAGATATTAAATACTTCATATAAGTGGAATCATATAGTATTTGTCTTTTTGTGACTGGCTTATGTCCTCCAGATTCATCCATGTTGTCACATGGCAGGATACAAATGGCCAAAAGGTTTATGAGAAAAAATGCTCAATATCACTAATTGTCAGGGAAATGCAAATCAAAATCACAATGAGATATTACCTCACATTTGTTAAGGTGGTTATTATAAAAAATAGTAGCAAGGATGCTGAGAAATTGGGAACCCTTGTGCACTGATGGTGGAAATATAAAATGGTGCAATTGCTATGGAAAACAGTATGCAATTTCTTCAAAAATTAAAATCTAATTATCATACAATTCAGCAATCTCACCTGTGTGTGTGTGTGTGTGTGTGTGTGTGTGTGTATTTTCCATTCTTTTGGAGATATATATACATGTATCTGTAGATGTATTTCTAAAAGAATGAAAATAAAGATCTCAAAGAAATATATGCCCTCCCATGTTTAATGCAACACTATTTACAATAGCCAAGATATGGAGACAACATAAATGTCCATCGAGAGATGAATGGATAAAGAAAAAGTGGAACATACATACAATGGAATATTATTCAGCCTGAAAAGAGATTTTCCTTTCTTTCCCTCCATTGCTTCATTTGTAAAATAAGTAGTATTTTAGTATGTGACTCACAGAGTTGTCATGAATATTTAATAAGGAGATGTACGTTAACCATTTAACCATAAAACTTAGATGTGGTGATTATGATGTAATTTTTAGTTAAAGATAACATTTCTGGAATTCCTCGTTCTCTTATTTTGGGGGATATAAGTAATATAATTATTAAAGTAGAAACCTTCAAAATATTTCTTTTGTGCCTCAGTTTTTGTTAACCAATCTATGCATATATTGTAAGCAATTTGTGTTTTAAATTTAGACCAAATTAACATCTAGCATGGTCTCATTTTCTATTGTATGTTAGGTATTTCTTATATAAACAAATAAAAGGCACTTGATAAATGTCTGTTGAATGACTGAAGGAAGAAAAAGAGAGACAAAGGAAATGAGAAAGAAACAAGTGATTTGAAACTAATCCAATATGCTTAATTTATGTTAAAAAGGTATGGATAAAAGTTAACACTAAGATTTTATATGAATTATTAACAGCCTATATTAACTATTAGCATAGATCAAGCCAGAAGATAACACAGATTGTCTTTACTAATTTTATGTCAACAAAGCTATACATTAGAAAATTTCCTAACCACATTTAATACGGTATTTTTCATAGTCCCTATCGTATACATGCTCTATAATTATTATTTGATAGATATGCTATGAATGTGAACAAAGTGAAACTAGAGTCTCACTCTTAATCTAGGATTAAGTATACAGTGATATCCACTTCATTAATAATATTTTTAAATGTACATTAATCATTGATTAAAATATATCTCTCAAATTCATTATATAATAATGTCAGTAACAGTTCCTGCTGCTTGTGTCACAAAAAGTGAGCAAGTGAATCAGATAGCAATATTCACCCTATTCTTTGGTTTTCAAACATTTTGTCATGAAATAACATTTGGAAGCTTCATACTAGTAGATAAAGGTTTAGCAGCTAGAGTTAAAGTGATTTGAAAGGACAAAAATCTTAGTTAGGAAATGAAAGTTTGGGGCCAATTTTGACACTCATTGTTCTGTACAAGATTCCTAATAATTCTCAGAAGACAATCTGACAGGTAGCTGGAGAAAATGACCAGGTGGGAGCATTGGCAAAGTTACCCTCATAAATAACAACTCCAAATAATTGTGAATCTTTGGATTCCTGATGCCATGCTCTTACTTAGGAAGTTATATTTTGTCTGTTAATTGTTTAGATTTGAAGATGGTCAAGTGTACCCAAATTAATTTTTAGAAATGGAGGGCATATTGTAATTTTAATAGGAGAGACTGGAGAAAACATGAAAAAATAAAGGAGTATTTAAAAAAATTTTTTTTTTAAATCCATTTTAATTTCCTATTGAGATAAGAGTGATTTTTTATAAGTAGACAATAGAGAGGGACACTTCTAAGCTAGAGAACTACAGAAATATTTTGATGAAAAAAATCTTACAAAAAGGTTGAAAGATCAATTTCACTGGTGAAAAAATATGTGTCAGTTAAAAGCATTCTCCAAAACTTCTCTTTCTCAAAGTTATTTCCTCTGAGGAATCCTGAAAATACTGGAAAACCTTCCATAAGATAGTGGAAGAATGAACACTGGGGAAATAGTTTTGTGAGCCAAAAGGTCCTATCAATATTTCACCAACCCATCTATTTTTAATCATCTAAAAACGTGGCTCAGAAGCTTTCAAAATGTTATGCACTTTTGGCAACTTAACCATAAACTTTGCCAAGCAGACTACATCAAAGCAAAAAGAACTGTGACTTCAAGGCCTCAATATTGTTGATATTAAAAAGCTAATCCAATGAGATCATTAAAAGAGTTTTCTTTTTTAAAAATCTCATAATCTCATTAACATATATGCTGCTCATATTTCAATGTTCCCCTGGGTTCTTGAAAAATTGGATACATATTTTACAGGAACGTTTTTCTGGTATATGTGCCATTTTAATAACATTTTATTGAAGTATTAGTGATTATTATTTCCAATTTCATTAACACACCATGATTCTACTGTTCTATTGATATTTTATGTTTACAGTATTAATTTTAAAGCAAATTTAAAATGTGCTCCTCCATAACTATGTAGTGCTCAGGCTATTTATATTATTTTGTAATATCTGAGAATGAAAGAAATAACAGGTTATTCATAAAGAAGGTACTGTTAATGAGCTAGTGAAATAGCTTATTTGGCATTGGCATTGTAGACAAATTTCTTGAAATCGATGACTGAAAAAATACTGAAAATAAAGGATACTGTGAATCTTGTGTATCAATAACTTAATGTTTTTTGATATTAAAATGTATGGAAAATGAACTGTATCCTCCATGATCCCATTTCATATAGTTATGTCATTTTACCCAGTAGATCTAGTGCACCTCAAAATACCAACTATATGGACTTTCAGTTTCAAAACTTTCTTTTCTTTGGGCAGAGAATTCACAGACACAAATAACATACTCTAGATCTTCAATTTTTAACTTTTCTTTCATTATATGGCACAGTATATAGTTAGCAATAAATTATGAGACAAAAGGTTTAGAAGTATGTTCATGTTGATTATAAGGTTGATGGCCAGGAAAGAGACATACGATGTTAAAACATGTACCTTAGAATAGGATTCAACCCAGGGATGCAAGGACGGTTTAACATATGCAAATCATTCAACATGATACATCACATCGTCACAACCAAGGACAAAAAAATGATCATTTCAATAGATACTAAAAAACCATTGGATGAAATCCAGCATCCCTTATGATAAAACTCTGAACAAACTGGATATAGAAGAAAGTAAAATTATCCTGTTCACAGATGACATGATCTTATATTTAGAAAAATATAAAAACTTCACAAAAAAATTGTTAGAACTGATAAATGACTTCAGTAAAGTTGCAGAATACAAAATCAACATAAAAAAATCAGTAGCATTTTTATATGCCAACAATGAACACTGAAAAATAAATCAAAAAAGCAATCCCACTTACAATAGCTACAAAAAATGTATAAAATAGCTAGGAGTAAACTCAACCAAAGATGTGGAGGATCTTGATCCCTACAATGAAACTATAAAAACTAATGAAATAAATTGAAAAGAACACCACAAATAGAAAGATATTACACACTTATGAACTGGAAGAATTAAAATTTTTTAGATGTCCATACTATCCAAAGTGATATATAGATTCAACACAATACCTGTCAAAATACCGATGATGTTCTGCATAGAAATAAAAAAAAAAAAAAAAACAATCCTTAAACACATATGAAACCACAAAAGACCCCTAATAGCTAAAAGAAATCCTGAGAAAAAAGAACAAAGCCAGAGGCATCATAATACCTAGCTTCAAAATATATTACAGAGCTATACTAACCAAAAGAGCATGATACTGGCATAAAAACAAAACACATAGAACTGTGTAAAAGAATACTAAACCAAAAATAAATCTGTGCATTTATAGCCAACTCATTTTTGACAAAAACACCAAAAACATATGTCAAGGAAAAGGTAGTCTTTTCAATGCACTGTGGTGCTGGGAAAACTGGACATCTGTATATCCAGCTTCAGAAATCTGAAACAAGTTTCCTATCTCTCACAATATACAAAAGGTCAAATCAAATGGATTAAAGACAAATGAAAGATCTGAAACTATGAAACTATTGGAAGGAAACATTGGGGAAATCCTTCAGGACATTGATCTGAGTATAGATTTTTTTGAGTAAGACCTCAAAAGTACAGGCAACAAAAGTGAAATAGAAAAATAGGATTATATCAAGCTATAAAGTTTCTGCATAGCAAAGGAAACATTCAACAGAGAAAAGATACAATCTATAGACTGAGAGAAAATATTTGGAAACTATACACTCAACAACAGATTAATAACCAGAATATATGTGAACTCAACCAACTCAGCAGAAAAACAAAACAAAACAAACAGAAACCCCCAACTAATCCAATTTAAAAATGGGCAAATTATCTGAATATACATTTCTCAAAAGCAGACATACAAATGGTCAACAGGTATATGAAAAAAGACTCAACATCACTACTCATGAGGAAAACACAGATCAAAACCACAAGAAGGTATCATCTCACTGCAGGTAGAATGGCTACTATCAAAAAGACAAACAATAGCAAATCTGATGAGAATGTGGAGAAGGGGTAACTCTTATACACTGTTGGTGGGAATGTAAATTAGTACAGCCACTGTGGAAAACAGTACGGTGGCTCCTTAAAAAACTAAAAATAGGTTACCATATGATCCAGCAATCCACTTCTGGGTGTATATCCAAAAGAAAGGAAATCAGTGTATCAAAGAGATACCTGCACTTCCATGTTTATTGCAGCACAATACACCATAGCCAAGATAAGGAATTATCCTAAGTGTCTATCACTTAGAAAATATGGTATATATACACAATGGAATACTATTCAGCCATAAAAAAGAATGAAATTCTGTCATTTGCAGCAACATGGATGGAACTTATATAATGAATTTATTTCATTATATAAAATGAAATAAGGCAGACACAGAAAGACATGTATTACATGTTCTCTCTTATATGTGGAGGCTAAAAAACAGTTGATCTCATGGAGGTAGAAAGTATAGTGGTATTTAAGAGAGAGTGGGAAGGGTAGGAGGAAAGGGAGGATGAAGAGAAGTTGGTTATTAGGTACAAAAATACAGTTAGAAGAAATAAGTCCTTGTGCTCAGCAGCACAGTAGGTTAACAGTAATTTATTATATGTTTCAAAATAGGTAAAAGAGATTTGGAATGTCCTCAGCCCAAAGAAATGATAAATGTTTCAGGTGATGGATATCCCAATTACCCTGATTTGATCTTCAGAATATCATATGTACCCCAGAAATATGTACAATCATTATATATCATTAAAAATGTAAAAAAAAATAATGAAATATGGTTTTTTTTCTTAGATACACCTAATTCTAAAGCATGGGATGTTATAATGGGTGCCTAAATAGCTTACCTTATATAATTTTAATTTATACTGAATTATATTAAGATTGATTTGGGAAAATTGATTTTTCCTTTTTACATCAATAGAGAATGGACTCAAATGTCACTGGATTCACCATCACTGAGCATAATTAACAAAGGATGTGCGTGAATGCACTTGCCACAAAATATCTCTAACATTATATTCTAATGGGAGTAGATTGTATAGAAAATTAGTATTGCTAACTGATTTTTAAAAATGTTGTACTAGACTAATTAGCTTACACTAAGAATACTGTCTGTCTTTCCACTTTAATGGAAAAACAAATACAGAAAGATAAATCTCCTTCTGCACAAGGTCAAGGTAACTAATGACAAAATTGATCTTTCTTCATTCCTCTTCTGATCAGGAAATTTGGTGATAATTTTAAATAACACATAAGAAGAGTGAATCAAAAGCTAATAAATTTCTAAAGCTATATTATATTAGCCTTGAACAGTTTTAGGACGAATTATATAAAATAAGTTAATACCGTATCCAAATAACCAAGTTCTATGGATCAAATGTTTATGTCCACCCAAATTCATATATTGAAACCCTAATCCTCCATGTGATGGTATTTAGAAATGGGCCTTAAGGAGATAATTAGGGTATAGGATTTGAGCCCTCATGTTGGGATTAGTGGATCTAAGAAGAGCCAAGGAAGTTTCTCTCCCTGTCTCTCACAGCAAAATGGCAGCTGTCTAAAGCCGAGAGGCTGACTCTCACCAGACACCAGACCTGTCCTTCTTTCTGGAGTCTAGTTTAGGCACATTAATCCAAAGTAGTAGGCTGTAATGAAAACTGTCTCTATAAGTTACCCCCATTCACATTTCTTTGTCCAATATTCCATGATTTCAGGTTTTTCTCAGACCTACATGGACAATTATAATATGGTAGTATTAACATAGTTGTGTTTAATATTTTAAGAGGTATTTTCCATGTTCACAATGACATTAGTGGCAGGAATTCCAAACACTGTTGCAAAACCTGGCTGAGGAAGTCTGGAGGAACTAGTACCTTAGGGTATCTGTAAACCAAGATCCACAGGTGACAGGGTATTTGTATGAACAAATAAACCCTCTAACTCTAGGAACAATATGAAAAATAATTTGAGAGTTCCAAGCATAAGTCTGAATAAATAACATTACAATGTTATTGAAAAGATTCCTTATACTAAGCCATGGTATGCATTAAAATCACATCATTTCCTCAGGTTTCAAAGGGAATTGAGAATTTGGGGGATGGGATTCAGAATCATACACATTAAATCAGAAGGCATTTAGATCATCTACATTATGAAGGTAGTGGGATTTCAAGCTGTGCTAAGTTGAATTAAATACAAGCAAGCCTATCATAGCAGTGCTTGATATATATTTTTGGTTTTTTCTTTATTTTTAATTTTTTTCTTTACTTCAAAGGAAAAACACAGAATGCGTTAAAATTTAATGACAGAATTTTAGAAGCTAGGACTATTTGAAATGATGAAGAAATAAGGCAGAACACGCTATTGTTACTCTATTGTTCTCAAGAGAAATCTAGATTCTAATATCCCTGCATCATCTCTCATGTGCCTTCCTTACTCCGTGATTTCCAGCCCCATAGGATGGAAAATTGTGCCTATTATTTCACATATGCTTTGTAACAAGATGTGTCAATGAGCCCAATTTGATCCTCTTTAGTCGTACTTCCATAACAGAGCTATGTGATTTAATATATTCAAATAATAGTTCTATTATTCATGATATGAAATCTAACACTAAATATTTCAAGCAGAAAATATCCAAATTTTTAAATATACAAGTCACATAAAGCTTTTTATTTAGGAACATTTACTGCTACATATTCCCCCTCAATATGTCTCGGATGATGATATACCCTAAAGTTTTGTAAGAAATCAAGCTTATAGACTCACAAAAGAAAATGAGGAGATGTTTAAAGTCACTTTGGAGTACATGTTCATGAGAAATTTTGTTGGTGGTGTTTTTACACGAACTTTGGAAACATTTTAAAATCACTTTTAGAAAATTAGGGATTATTCACCTTATAGTGTTATTTCTCCTTTTGCAGTGTAATGGGCTTGCATATGAAATTTTGAAAACATAATATTTAAGAAATAGTACAGGTGGCCCTCCATACCTGAAGATTAAGCCAATCGCAGATTGAAAACATTCAAAAATAAATAAATAAATAAAAATAACAATGTGACCATAAAAATGGTACAATAAAAACCAATACAGTATAACAACTATCTACATAGCATTTACATTGTATTGCATATTATAAGTAATCTAAAGATGATTAAAAGTAAACAGAGGATGTGCGTAGGTTATACGTTAATACTACATCATTTTATACAAGAAACTCTAGCATCTACTAATTTTGGTATCCACAGGGGGTTCTGGAACCAAACATCCATGAATACTGAGGGATGAATGTATGCTTGATTTAGTCTTAGTGGTACTACTTTATTAAAGCATACACTTGAGTGAGATATTCTCCTTTGAAACCTCCAAATGTCCTCTCCACCATCTCCACCCTGCTCTGTGCTCCAGGCTTTATTGCTACGTGTCATTCAGTTGGGTGTGGTCATTTGGAAATCACTGGAAGATCATTAAGAGATCAGATCTGGGGAAAAGATGGAGGTTGGGCATTTAGTCCCCCGGCTCCTTTCCTGCTGGGCCAAGCAGCCCCTCCTATAGTCATGGGTTTTGCTGGAATTTTGTAACTCACTTCACCTACTCCTTAAGGTCTAGGGGTGGTGGATGCTTCCCGCCACTGGTGAACCAGGGGTATGTTAGGATATGTTACCATCCCTTTACTGGCTTTTCTTAACCCTCATTGCATCTTTGTGAATAGCCCCTTCATTAAACCTACAATTATCCATTTCGAGCATATCAATAAATATTTTTATATTATACTAGATACAGTTGAACAGAGAATTGGTGGAAAATAATTAGAATATAAGATGGAAAGGTAAAAGATACAAAATAGGAGGGAAATGTAAGAGATGGAAATATAAAATACACCAAACATTTGTCTTATCAAAGTTCCAGAAGGAAATGATAGAGAGACTGGGAAAAAACCATATTAGAAAAGCTCTTAGCTGAGAATTTTTCAGAACTGGTGAAAGACCTCAATCAAATTTTATTTTAGAGAATCAAAAATAGATAAATAAACAATAAAAATCCCAAGCAAAATAAATATAAAGAAATTCATATTCAGATACATTATAGCAAAACCTCAACCCACAAAAGACAAAAATAATAATCTTAGAAACAGCCAAAATAGTTAAGACAGATTACTTTCAAAAAGCAACAAGACTGAGAGCTGACTTTCCTATAGCAACAACTGAAGCCAGAAGACAGGGAAATGATATTTCCTTTTGTAATGAAACAAATAACAGCCAACCAATGAATTAATTTCTGGCAAAGATATATTTCAAGAATATGAACCAAATAAAGCTTCCTTCAGAGAATAAAATATAAATTTTACAAGATTGTTGAAGGCTGTATTCAAATCAACTGGAAGATTTTAAAGGTCAAGAAAGACTGAGGGGCAAAGTCAGTATTAAACTGGTAGTAAATATAATTAAGTACTGATTATTTGAAAACATATGGCAGGAATAAAATTTGAAAAATAGAATTAAAAGGTATGGCAATAATAAATGTAAGTCACAAAGGGATTGAAGGAGAAAATAAACATATTAATTAAATTTAGAGTTTAACAAATCAAATACTCATTTTATAATTTCTAGAGTAATAAGTAAAGAATAGAACCATATTCTATCACTTTAAAAATAATATAAAGGAGGAAAACAAATGGTTAAAATAAATTTTTATATCCAAAAAATAAAAGATATCAGTGAACTAGGAGTGTAGGATTAAGGGGACACAAAACAATCTTTCCTCAGTTAACCAGAACTACTGAGATGGCTGCAAGTAGGTTAAATGGGTAGAAACTACCTGGTAAAAGGTACTGATTTAATATAAGGAATTTTAATATTGTCAAAATCTGACTACAGAAAAAAATTCTTTGGAAATAACAAGCTCTGCATTAATACCAGTCTTGCTTGGGATAATAATTTGGAAAAATAATCAAAGATGATTTTATGTTTTCGCAGTTATGTGAGCCATCAGGCTGAAGGTTGTGCACACAACTGGCTAAAAACATAGCTATACATCTGCAAATAAGAGTGAAATAGTGCCAAACCATAAGTACACACCTGGATTTTAATATGTATATATAAGGAGAACAAATACAATATGAATTCTATGAGAAAAAAAGCCAGAGGAGAAGAAATATTTTTAGATTAGATGAAGATAATAACTTCGAAAGAAAATTATCAATTGTATGCTCATGAAGAATGTTTTAGAAAATTATTAATATTTTGTATTTCTATTAGGTTGCAAAAAGTTAAAGAACTTCACAGCATAGTATTTCATGTTATATAAATAATTTTATCATTATATATTATGTCATACATGTGAAAGAATGATGTGCATAAATATCTCTGGGAATAATTTTCATACTGTCCTATGAAAAATAGAGCTCCTTGATTCTCTGCGGGACTATAATGAACAGACTCATCTTTCTGTCTTCCTACTTATTTCAGCATCATCTATAATATTTACTACATGTGGCTCTTATCTCTTATCCCCAATGCATGGCAACTAATTTATTTTATACAATCAATATAGCATTAATATTGATAAAATAATCTTCTTTCACCTCAAGGGAAAACTTTCCTTCAAGTGGGGAGCCATCAACAGAATGTGATTACAATATTTCTCAGAATTTCAGTCTAAGTTTCTAAGGATAGGAAAATCTAAGATGAGACCTATGTTCGTAATCATAGGTCAAATTATAGTATGGCTCTAGGGTATTGAATAAGAAAATGAGAAATGTGGGGACCCAGTGTGCTCCTAGACAGGGAATGTAAAAGTAAAAATTATACATTATTGGTTAAAGGCAAAAGAAGTTCTAGAATTGGGTATAAATTATAGAATCGATGAAACCCACTACTGGAGCAATGTCACAGTAATTTTATCTGACAATTATATTTTATGGAATTTCATCTTTACAATGTTACATTAATACATTGTAAGCAGTAGGAACAAGTGTTAGAATGAATCTAAGGTCTTCAGAAGTGTCTATCTACCTTGTAGTTATTTTCTTCTTACCGCCTATGAGAAAATTATAGAGGGTAAACAATAGAGTTTTGATTGATGCAGCAGTTACCTTGCTTGTTTGATCTCATTTTTTAAATAGAAATCTTTTCAACAGAGACAATTTCTACCACCTGTTCAGATTAGATATATTTGAAAAGAAAAATAAATCACATGATAACTACTGCATACCTCCACAAAAGCAGCTTCCGAACAAGTTGAAGGCAGTTCTCCAATATGTACATTTCTTAGAAAAATATTGACAAACTTCACCTGTTATCAGAATTTCATTCTCAAACGTGTATGTTCAACCTTTGTCATCTTCTCCAAAGCAGCCTTTCCTCAGTATGTAACCAAAACAATGATCATTTTTTTTTTTTCCTCAAAAGAGGCAACATGTACTGGGGGCACTGAGATTGAGAACAATTCATCCCAAATGGTCCTACTTCAAATGGAAGAGGAAAACTAAGGCAACTATAAATGTCCTTTACTGAAAAATTGCACTAACTCTTCTGCTGTCTTTGTCTAACATCTCACCGCATCATGTCTCAGGTCAAACCTGGAGAAAGAGCAAGTTATAGTAACAGAGAAACTAACTCCTTTCTAGAACCCAGAGTTGTCAGAGTTGTTCTAATTCTTCAGTTCTGATTCTCAGTTTTATTAAACCCCATCTTTGAGTACAGTGTCTTTTCTTTTATAATCTTAGAATTTCTAGCATCTAACAAGTGATGTCCAGAGCAATTAAAACACAACTGTTTTGCCAAAGTTTACAAATCCTTGAAAACTATGGAGTAATAGATGCACACAACTCAGTAATTTATTTACCTAGCATTGGTTACTAATGTATTTGCAAACTGTCAGCTCGATTCATCTGAAAGATTATGCATGCATGCAAAACAGAATATGCTCAAAGGTCTTGCATTCAGAAATTTGTCTCATGAGAATTTAACAGATCTGTATATGCTTTAAAAATTGAAAAAGATGCACCAGAGACTATAGTTTTGTGCTCAATTTTGTTCACATTTTAATGTGGGTAACATTTGAGAAATGCTTTCACTTGACTGCAGTGCATTAAGAAATCACGTGCAAGAAATGGAAAGGCATAAAGCTTCTAGGCGAGAAGATCCCTAAGGACTCAACTGAAATCATACGTGAGTTCAAGATTATCCAGTCTGCATATCCATACCAGGGGTGTTTCTTGTATGAGGGAGAAGATCATAAAGTTATTGTCCTTTTCATAGGAAAAGCACTGCTTGGATATTCAGGAGTGCCCAGGGCTATTCTGTTTTATTCACAAAACA